>PVJS01002321.1:0-85702 GCA_004027185.1 Glis glis | reverse complement strand
TTCTACACTGTTGGTGGGATTGCTAACTAGTTCAACCACTGTGGAGATCAGTGTGGAGATTCCTCAGAAAACTGGGAATGGATCTACCATATGATCCGGCTATACCACTACTGGGTATCAGACCAAAGGGATTGAAATTAGAAAACAACAATAATATATGCATACCCATGTTCATAGCAGCACAATTCACAGTGGCCAAATTATGGAATCAACCTAGATGTCCATCAACAGATGAATGGATTACAAAATTATGGGAAATACACACACAATGGAATTCTACTCAGCAATAATGAAGAACAAAATAACAGCATTTGCAAGAAAATGGAAAGATCTAGAGAATATTATGTTAAGTGAGATCAGTCAATCACAAAAAAAGAAGGGACATATGTTTTCATTAATATGCACAACCTAGGGAGTAGTGGGGACACAAAAGGGACTTCAGTGGCAATAGAGAACCCTCAGTAGTTCAAGGGAATAGGTACAAGGGAAGGGGAAGGGCAAGAAAGAAGTGAATCTATGGAATTACGGTCATAAACAATGTGTATATATGAGATTATACTGACATCATTCTCAGTGCTACATGTGGGGGGGGGCACCAAGTGCTGTGTGCATATATGTTAACACCAAACTGATACTCATTGTGATGTGAGACTACAATGCACCAATAAAAACATATTAAAAAAGAAAATAAAAGAATGGATATTTTAAGTATGTCCTGCAGTATTACTTTTATCTTTACCTTCATTATCTCAAAATGATGAAAAATAATATTAGGTGTTCTAAATGTGCTGATTTACTACACAGTTTGAAAAATTGGATATATTTCCTATGGTCTAACATTATCAGGGACATCCAGTCTCATCTACAACTTTAGATAGAATACAGAGATGTCATAAACTAAGCAATTTTCAAAGGAGTTGTCTTCTCTTTCTGAACTTTAATATAATTTATAGAGAGAAAAGAGGCACTTTTTGTTATATATGGGTTTTTCTTGAGGTGTCAAATGTATGCTTTAGTGGACACACATAATTAACTCATTACTATGTACTGGTTGTCCTTTATATTTAAAAATTGAACAAAAGTATAGCTATAAATAATTTATCCACTCAGTATTAACTGTATCTTTGACAAAAAATAAAAAAGAAAAATAAAAATAAAAAATAAAATTAAAAAATAAAAATGAATTATAGGTCTTGGGCACAGAAGCCAACTCTGTTCTGTATCCTTATTTTCCCTTCAGCTTGATTTATTTACATACTATTTTTGTCCATATGCTCTTCAGACAGATTTCAGAAACAAGAAGGAAAAGCAAATATATATCTAAACACATAAACCCAGACTGTGCTGGGCTTCTGTTGTTTATACTATCTAGCATTTTTTCATATTCATTTTGACAATATTTTGGAGAAGTCTTAAAGTTTGGTGGGATACACTACTCCTTCCTTTCTGTATAGATTAAGTAACTGGTTTAATCTTAATTGTGTCACACTTCAGAAAAAAAGACATAGATTTCTAGCCACTGAAAACCAATTTCAGGAATTCTGCTGGCTGCTTCTCTGAGAGTGAAGCCATTCCTTTCTCTGAAGAGCACTGATATAAGAAGGTTGGTCTTTCTGCATGATCCCAGGACGAGATGTCTTCATCTTGTCATACTATCCTTGTTCCTTCTCGCTATTTCTTTAAAAAAATTTTTTTTTTGTGGTACTGGGGATTGAACCCAGCGGCATTATACCTCTGAGCTAAACCCCCAGCCCTATTTTTTATTCTTTATTTTTGAAACAGGGTCTCACTAAGTTGTGGAGGGCCTCACTAAGTAGCTGAGGCTGGCCATGAACCTGTGATCCTCCTGTCTCAGCCTGGCAAATACTGGGGTACAAGCCTGTGCTACCATGCCCAGCTTCATTCTTATTTCTAAATAAGATTCTGGTGCTCCCAGCATGGAGCTCATGGGCATCCAGAAAGGTGGAACCTGAGAGAAATAACAGTGAGGTAGACCAAAGTCAGATTTTGGTGATATTGATGATGTGACTGCTAGGTTGACTCATTTTTCATCTCCTACCTTAATTTTTGAGTTAATAAGGTGCTAAGAACATTTTCATCATTGATTAAAGTAGGTTGAATTGGATATTTTTAGTCACTGAACAGAGATTTCTATCACAAACATTCATCACATGGGTCCCTCACTTTGCAACATAGAGCTACTTCCTCAGGTCCAAATGGAAGGGGTAATTAATTATAGGTAGGGACATTTTACCATTAAGTGTTCTTATTATGAAGACTTACATCTATATCTTCTGCAAAAACAAACCAAAAAAAGTAGGCAAAAAAGCAATGCCAAAAATAAGCCTGATTTTTGTATTGGTCAGGGTTCACCAGATCAACAGAATTCACAGAATGAAAAAAAAAGGATTTATTAGATCAGCTCACAATGTAGTCCTGAGTTTCAACTGCACGTGAAGAATCAGAGGAATCAGTAGCTGGTCAGGAAGTCTAAGAGCTAGAGCCTTAGGATTGAAGCAACCACCAATTCAGTCCAGTCCGAAATGTGAAGATAAGGAAGCTCTTCGGAGAAATGATGGTGAAGTTTCAGCTCGAAGGCTGGAGGCCAACGATCTCAGACAAGAGCAGAAGATCAAGAAGCTCTTCAAGGAAACAGCAAAGTTGGAGGCCAACGATGTCAGGCGAGAGCAGACGCGTTTTCTTCAGGAAGTCGTGGCTCCCTCTATGCGGCTTTCTCCTTCTTTTTATCTAAGTCCTGCACCTATCAGAACCCTGCTGTCCACATTTAGGGCAGGTCTTCTGGTTCAATCCACTGTTATACAACCAAAGTCACATGATCTTAGGAGAGTCAAGTTGACAAACCATACCAACTATCACAATTTTCTTCTATAAGGTTGCTTTCTTTTTACCTCATTGAATACCAGTTTTGAAATGACAAGATTGTCTTCTTAATTTTAACTGACAGCAATCTTAGAATCAAATCTATAGCAACTACATAAGATATATAAACATAAAGCTATATAGAACCATCAACTATGTAAAGCATGATGGTGGTCCCATCTGTGAATTTAACTTACTTTGTCTTCATCTTGCCATCCTACCCTTGTCCTTCTCATTCTTACTTATTTATAAACCTGTTTTGTTCTATGCTTCTGTGTTAGATAACTCAACTATTCTTGGTAATGAATTTGGATAACAACAAATAAGTAAGACCAAAATCACCACAGAAAGTAATACAAATATGTCAGTATTTTTGTTACCATGGACTATAAATTACAAAAATCTGACTTAATTATTTTCAGGAATAAGGAAAACAATGTTTTCCTCAGAAAGTTCAGGGCTGGCATAAATGCTAGTTTGCTTTATTCATCAGACTAACAATAGTTCTGAGTATCCAGGTTCTCTCTGTATCTTAATTGTACCATCCTCGGATCAGGTTTTACACTAGTACGGATTGAAAGATGGCTGCAATAATTCTGGTTATCCCATCCTAACATGTCAAATACAGATAATGGGAAAAATTAGTCCTTTCTGTTGGCTATTTCAGATGAGAAATAAAACATTTTTTCAGAGGTTGGCTCATATTTCACTAGCCAGAGTTTAAACAATTCTGAAACATTCCCAGGCACAAGAAATTGAATTATCATAATTTTCCTAGTACAATTGGCCCTCCATTTCTGTGGGCTCTACACCAGAAGATTCAACCAATCACAGATCAAAAATATTTGGAAGAAATTACAACCATGATGAACATGTACAGACTATCTTTCATTGTCATCATTCCCTAAAGAGTATAGCATAATGACAATTCACGTGGCATTCACACTGCATTTGGTATCATGAGTAATCCTCCACAGAAGATTTAAAGTACAGAAGAATATGCATATGTTGTATGCAAACACTGTGCCATTTTAGGTGAGGAACTTGAGCTTTAGTAGATTTTGTTTTTTGTGTGGCATCCTTGAAACAATGCCCCATGATACTGGGGGCTTACCATATTATTTTGAAATTGTCTAAATATCAGAGCATTTGTCATGATGCTGATCACTGAACTACTTTCACTTTTTAAATTTATTATTGTTACTTTCTAATACTGGTGAGACTCCATTCTAGAGATGTTAAGGATTTAATGTTCTGAAAATAGAAATCTCCATTAAAGCAGAGACGCACTTGTAATATCACCATTGTTTTACATAATACATTCCAAATTGTTAATTTAAATAACATTTGAAAAACTATAATGTACCAAGCATTGTTTTATTTTTCTGTTGATATGAAATTATGAGTGATAGTTCATGTATACCAGGAAATTTCAATCTTCTCTTAATTATTCAATTTATTACATACTTTTGATCACCAACTTTGTGTCAGGAATTACATTTAAGTATTAGAGAATGAACATTTATCAAAACAAGCATGGCCCTTCAGAAGTATATATGTTATAATTTCCTACAGAATAATCTTAAACTTTTCACCATGATAAATAACTTTATAAACCTTGCTCTGATAATAGTAGTGTGGAAATTGGACTGAAAATAAATGAAGGTAAAGATGGGAAGATAGTTTAAAAAGTAAATGTAAAAGACTATGGGAACTATGATAGTGATATAATAATAATGATGATGATGATGATGATGATGATGATGATAATAATAATAAAATGCTTGTACATAAAATATTTGCCACATAAAAGTTTTGATCACAAGTGAACATGAAGTCTCCGGTATGTGACAGGAAAGAGAAGGAATTCAGTATTGGAGGTGGAGGGAAATTTTCACTTGCATGACAACAAGAATTTTGCTTCCATTATACTACTATCCCATGAAGCTTCATTACGTCCAAATCATGTAGATGGTGTCTACTGGCTGAATACTCCTGATACTCATTACTATGCTAATTTTTGTCTATTATGGGTCACCTGTGATTGTGTGTCTTGTTTTTATCTAAGAATAGAACCTTAGATTACAATGACCCTGAGGTAGGTTCACTGAGATCTTGAAGTAAGAGTCTTAACATACCTGGTGACACCAGGTTCAAGACCTTCTTCTCCACCTTTCCTGAAGGAGGACACCTGCCTCTTTACCAAGAGGTTATTTCCAAGGTACATGTTAGGGAGGGGCTCACTCCTTCCTGGGATGCCCTTCTCTCCTTAACGCCTTGACACTTTGCTCTGAATAAATGAAACCAAGACATAATTAACGGATGAGGTTTCCTAGGCTTGGAAATGATAGAAACAAGAAGCCAGTTTCCAGGCATCCAAGTAGCAGGAGCATTTAGACAATCTTATGGGATATTGAAGTTCAGAAAAAAAGATAGAATAAAGTAAGATCCTATAAGTATTACTTCTTCTATATAATTTATAATGGCTATCATAAAATTATAAGGTTATAAAACAATTTTAATCTGCAATGTTATATCTTTTAAAAAGAAATTAATGAATAAAAATAATTAACAAGACTAGGTGGAGCACTGGCAAACTTTTTACCCTGTTAAAAATTATGTGAGAGTGTGATGTGGCGGCACATGCCTGTAATTCCAGTACTTGCAAGGCTGAGACAGGAGGACTGCAGGTTTGAAGCTAGCCTCAGAAACTTAGTGAGACCCTGTTTCCAAATAAAAAGTAAAACTGGAGGTGTAGCTCAGACGTAGAATATCCCTGGGTTCAGTCCTCAGCACCATACACAAATTCACACACATGTGAATTTCTGTTGTTTAAAATTTTGCTCTCCAAGGGCATTGATAATATTAATATTTCAATTCTAGGGTATACGGGCCACGGTATCTTACACAAATTTATACCAATTTTGTCAAATGAATGAAATCCTATTTTTAACTAGTCAGTCATTGAGTCAAACATTTTGGCCAAGTGTGACAGCCCACATATCTTCTTCTAAAGCAGCAACCTCACTTTATTGAAACAAACAAAACTATAGAAAGAGAAGTTCTACGTATATTGAAAAGTAAAATCAGGCAATATGTTAGACTCACAATTTATTTTCAGCAAGACAGTATTTGACCATTTTGTACCTATAAAAAGTAGTGAGAGAAATTAAATTATTGACCCTGAGGCACTTATTTTTAAATGGTAGAGTGAGCTTACCTTCCAAACCATTAATCAAAGAGGAGTAGGTGGAACCTTAAAAGAAATAAATTTCCAGAGCAAAACTGAAGATTGAAGTCCTACCCATCCTGCACGATGATGTTGAAATAAAAATGGCCTTGCCTGAGCGCAGTTTGCCTCAGATACCAGCTCCAGCAAACCCCTTCGCAAGGCCATCATCATAAACAGTGACAGAAGGAAATGTGATTCTTCATCTTCTCTCTAGATTATTTTGCTGCAACAGTCTAGTGTCACCTGAAGGCATATTTTATATCTTGGATGAGGAATGAGTTGGAACGATCTTTCTTTCCTGCCCATGTAAGAACTTCGTTAATAAAATCGAAAGAGAACTGGGAGGATAGATAGCAAAATGAAATTGATAAGATAAAGCTAAAGAGTGAATGAAAAGACAGAGAATTGACTGAGGTATTCAAAATGTATATATATATATATATATATATATATATAAACATATATATAACATATATATGTTCATAATTCTGTATGGATCATATTTCTAGATATTATGAAATGATATGTGATAAAATGTTGAATAGTGTGAAAAAATCTGCAAGTTGAAGAGAAAACATCCAGAAAACCTAAAATATGATAAAGAAGAAATTTTCATATGAAATTCAAACAATAGAAGGGAAATTGATACAATTCTGAGTTTTAGAATCTATGGTCTATTTGCTAGAAACTTCTATAAGTAAGAATCCTTCCTTCCTTCTGTCTTTTCTTTTTTTTTTTTTTTTTTTTTTGGTACTTGGGATAGAAGCCGGGAGAATTCTACCTCTAAGCTAAACTCCCAGACCTATTTAATTTTTATTTTGAATCAGGGTCTCACCATGTTGCTGAGGCTGGCCTTGAACCTGCGATCCTCCCGTCTCAGTGTCCCAAGTACAAGCATGCACCACCAAGCCTAGCTAGATTTCTTGATTTCCAATGGTCATATATCTCATCATTTTTATCCTATCCTTAATTTAAAGAAGTGAACTATTTCAATTTTCTCTATTCACGCTCCTTCTTTCTCCTTCTTGTCTATTTCTTGATCATTCTAGCTCTATTTTTCCTTCTCTGATCCAATTACTTTTCTTCTAATAAAATGAAGAACCAGAATAAAATTTAAACAATGAGGAAACCTGAAACATGATGACATACTAACATGTCAAATTTATGGACTGGCTAATGCTGTACTGGTGAATACAGATATGACTAATTATAAGAGATTGGAAGATTGGTGTAACCTAACAAAAAACAAAGTTAAAAAGTTACAATCTAGTTTCATTTTCATAAATTATTAATAATAATTATATTATTAATATTATTAATATTATTAAATGTAATAGTAAATAGAAAATATTATTGGCTTTGAAATAAGAAAATGATATGCATCAGCTATACATACAAATAAAGCAACATATAAAACCACACATCGTAAATATCTGAAAATGAATAAATATTCAAATTCTATTGGCAGAGAGAGACCTAATTTTTTATATTACTTTTAAGAATTTGAACTTTTTCATTATGGCCCAAAATAGCATACTTAACCTTATTTAATTGAGGTAATGAGAAAAACATGAGTAGAGAAATAAGAAAAAGTCAATATCTATTTTTAATCATCATTTTGAAAAAGTCAGTGGATTGCAAGCTATTTGACAGAGTAACATTTTACCATTGCATAAACATAATAGATGTAGAAAATAAAGATAGATAAAACATTTACAATATTAAGTTCCACTGATTATTCTAATGAATAATTCATCACTGACTTCATCATACTATGTTATATGTATACAACCAAAAAGATGCGACTAATTTCAGCTTTGATTTCAAAGCAATCTCTCATACTTTTGGATCCTTATGACCTTTCAACTGACGAAGTGTTACAGAGCAATAAGTGACCTTAATGGAATGAAAAAAATGAGTATGTGCCCCACTGTTTTACAGTTCCTATAAAAGATACTGATAGGTTAAGCCATTCATTTAGGTTAATCTATCCTTCTTTGTGTGCTAAGGAGACTGCCCAGCTGATTTATATAAAGCTACAGTTCTTCTGTTTTGCTCCTGATTTTCAATAATTGTTTTTCTCTAGCCTTTGCTTTGATCCTATGAGCTATCCCATATCTTTCCAATAAATTACTTCAGTTTGCTAAAGAGAGCCTGAACTGTGTCTACAGCTTGCAAACACATGATTCAAAAGGACACGGATACCTTTTATTAGTTTTCATTGATCTAAGGACTGCCAGAAGAGTTGCCCCCATAGTTTTGTATAAGCAGTTTGCTCAGGGAAATCAATGCAATGTTTTGCCTCAAGCATGAAATCAGATTAGAAGGAAAGCTGGCAGGGAAGTTAAAGATCTTTTTATCCTCTCTAAAATGATGAGGATAAACAAACAATTTTCTTATCAAATGCTTATACACAGCATTTTCTATAAATCTATTCTTTTATTAATATGAATTATCTTATAAACTACAATACTAAGCCATAACAATAGATACAATTGTAAGCTCTTGGAAGGTAAAAATGATTACCTTGCAAAAGTTGTACTTAATACATTCTGTTCTCTCCTCATTCAGCATCTCCTCATGTCTTTATTCCTACCAGCCTTCTTATTTCAGCATGAGAATAGAAGCAACGAAAAGGATGTACTAAAGGCACATATTAGTCTACTTATCCATCTACCCATAACCGTCCCATTCTCTGCATACTCTTCTGCTAATTGGTGTGGCTATTCATATTCCTCCAGTCAGAGGTTAGATCCCAGGCACTCTCACGTCCTTACGATCACTGCCCCAGCAATCCATCTCTTTGGCTGTGGTTCTTTCCCTGCCGATACCTCTGCTTTTAGAAAACACATTTACTTGAACTCACTTTCCCCACTAGTCACACATCCATTTATCTACTTCCTTTTACAGAAAGTGGATCCAAGAGAATGCTTTTTTATTTGCTATTGACAATTGCTTTTCCTCAGTTATTTCCTGAATCGTTTAGGGTGTGTGTGCGTGTGTGTGTGTGTGTGTGTGTGTGTGTATGTGTGTATGTGTGTGTGTGAGTGAGACTTGAACCCAGGAGCATTCTACTTCTAAGCTACATCCACAGCACTATTTTATTTTTTTTGTTTGAAAAAATTTAGGCTTTGACCACATCCATCAACTGAAACTGTCTTGTCAATGTGACCAATGACCCTTGCTTTCTAATATCTAATGGTCAGGTCTTAGTCCTCTTCATCTTTATCTCATCAGCAGAATTTAATACCAATGATCAGTCTTTTCTCCATATGACTTTTTCCTTCATCTCATGAAAACTACTGTCCTTCACCAGAAACGTCTTTTTAGTCTCTTTCTTAGTTTCATCTCATTCTTTTGACCTTTTTAGGATGGAGGGTCCAGGGCTGTGTCCTTGGAGTCTTTATATTTACACATTCACTGTTTTTGTGATACCAATAAGCTTAAGTGTTTTAAATATAATCTCCAGTTAGATGATTTAAAAACATATACTTCTTGGTCTAGAACTATCTTCAGAACTCTCAGTTGGGCTATCTAATGTTCTCTCATACATTTGCACCCGAATATCTAATAGACATTTTATTATAAAATGAGGAACAACACTAATCATGTTTTCCCCAACACTACTTTTTTTCTGAAGTCTTCCCTATCTAATTTAAAGGAACTTCTACTTTATTTTTTTTTTAGTTCTCAGAATTTTGGAGTCCTCACTGAATCTTTAGCACACATCTCACATTAATTTGATAGCACATCTAGATCTTTTCTACACTTCACCACATCATCTGCTGCTGCCAGACCTGTCACTAAAATCTCTGTATAATTTCAATTGTCTCTTAAATATTTTCTATACTTTTATTTACTTGTTTCTCTTTTCAACATAGCCATTATAGGAAAGGTGTTAATACTTATAATAGGTATCATAAGTTGGATTCCAGTGAGAACTTCCTCAGATGAGGTTCAATGTATAGTTACATTTATCAAGGTGTATATTTTCACTGGCACCTGTGGATGAGAGAAGAAAGGAGTTTAGGCAGAAGGAGAAGTAAGGATGTGAAGAGGACCTAATTGTACATATAGCAAATCCCATTGGGAGCTCTGGACATAGACAAATCTTTGAGGATTGTCCCAAACTTTCCCCAGCTGAGTGTAGAGGGCCAGTTGTGTGGGATGCACACTGAGAAGGGCACAGAAGCTCTCTGCACCCAAACCCTGTTGTAAACTCTGAAGTGGCTGGGAGGTAAAGACTGTCTGCCTGGCAACTGTACCCGGTAGCTGAGGCAACAAGACCTTCATTAAAGTGTGATGCAATCTGCAACTCACAGTGTGTGCACATCTTATCATGTCACTTCTTTGCTTAAGACTTTCATTTCTTTCAGAATTGGAGCCATAGGATTTACAATGGATTGCAACAGCCTACAATATCAGGACCTGCACCAGACCCTGATATTTTCTGTCATGGTTCACCAGGTCGCTCAGGCCATTCCAGCTCTTGTTGTCCTCTATGCACTTGGTTAAACAGACCAGAGACACACCAGGCGTGGTGGCGCACACTTGTAATCCCAGTACTTTGGGAGGCGGAGACCGGAGGATCCAGGTTCGTGGCCAGCCTCAGCTCTCTTTCTCTCTCTCTCTCTCTCTCTCTCTCTCTCTCTCTCTCTCTCCTTAGTGAAGCCCTCTGCAACTTCATGAGACCCGGTTTCAAAATAAAGTATAAGAAATTGGGCCGGGGGCATAGCGCGGAGGTAGAACGCCCCTGCCAGAGACATTGCCACCTGATTTTCAGAGCACTTCCTCTGCTCTGTGTCCTGCTAGAGCTCACCTTCCCCACATAACTCAAAAAGTCCACTTTCTCATCTCTCATGATTTTATTGAAATATTACGCTAACCACTTTAAAGATTTTAACCACCCAGGTTTGTTACTCTCCCATTTCATTTCTCTACACACCATGCCCCATATACATGCCACACATACAGGTACCCTCACTCTCACATACAATTTTATGAATTGCTGTCTTATTATAACCAGAAAATAAACCTTAGGAGAGTATGCATATCCATTGTTGTTTGTTTTTTATATTTTTCTTCCTGGATAAGACACTATTCAGAATGAACAGTCAATAATTACTTATTAGTGAATGAAATCTACTGAAATTAACCTAGTCTTTAATAATATGCATAGTCCTTAATAATATGCATACTCAATAATATGCATAATAGGCCTAGAAAATAAAAGAAAGTATGAAATCAGATTTTCCAAATCCTCTTGTAAAATCTCATATTTTCTACCAGTTTATTGAAAGATTTAGTTTGGTGTTTTAGATTAAAAGGTTGACATTCTTTGCAATCTTATTAATCAAATATTATCACAAAATAATTTATTCAATGTTTTTGAATTTTTACTGTAAACGAGGTATTTTTTTCCAGATACTGGGAAGTAGGTATGTAATTGCATATCATTGTATCTTTATCATAAAATAGTATTTATAGATAGAAGAAGGACAGCATGTAAGTCATAGATCATAATACTAGAAGGTATAGCAATATGAAGCAAGTTGACAAATGAAATAGATTAATGAGTGGAGAGATAAATGGATGTATAAAATCAGCAGATAGATGAATGATGGAAATATGATATGCATATGATAAGATAAAAACAAGAAAGATATGTGTGATAAAAATATTTTTCTATCCAAGTTTTCACAATTAAATGAATTATTAAATTTCCTTGTTCCTCCACAGGGAAAAATAAACAATATATTCTCTGAAAATCCATAAATAATAGTTGAATAATGAAGATAAATTATAATGATCTCTAAACCTTTAAAATTTTAATTTCATAGTTAAACTCTGACCAAGTTTATAATTAGGATATTGCTATTAGCAATCAACTATTAGCATATGCTAAAGTTTACTTCAATAACTACTTTCTAGGTTACATTTTAACTGACTACATGATCCATAAAACCTGAAAAAATAAAAATAATTTTAAATTCATCATAGCCAGGCTTTTTTTTTCTTTTTGGAACTGAGGATTGAGTCCTCCAGGGACAGTCTACCTCTAAGCTATACTTTCAGAACTTTCTGTTTTACATTTTGAAACAGGGATCTTTAAGTTGTTGAGACTATTCTCAAACATGTGATCCTCTTGGCTCAGCGTCCCAAGTACAGGGATTACAGGCGTGTGTCACTACACCTGGTAGGGCAAAGCTTTTAAAAACAGCAAATCAGTAAACTTGCAGGGTGTAAAAATCTTCATTGTCTCTCAACCAAACTTAACACCTTTGAATGAGAAACTACTGGCTATTTATCAGAAAAAAAATATAAAGCTATTGTCCAGATATGTGGGAGCTTCTGTTTGAAGTAACTAAAATATGTTGAGATCACTTTCCCTAACAAGTTGCTATGCAATGACTCTCACCTTTTTGGTATTGGTAAAGAAAATCTTGTGACTCTATGCTGAATTGACAAGTATGTAAGAATGGCCTTATTGTAAGATGAACTGGACAAACAGGATGAGGAACAAGCAATTCCCCAAATCATTCTTACCCCTTAAATTAAATGTGATAGATAAGAAGTTATGGTTAATTATCTACATTGTTTATTGTCCTCAGAAAAGCAAAACTAATCAGGAACTTCATTAGTAATGAGTAGAAATTATTTTAATTTTCTCATTTTTTAATTTTATTTGTGCATTGTAATTATACATCTTGATGAGGTTCAGGGTGATAGAGGCTTACATGCACACATCACTCATTGAACCCTTTCCCTGTTCCCTCCCCATTCCCTCCCCCTCCCTCCTTCCCATGGTCAGCATAGTGATTGACTTTGATAAGTTTGTGTACTTACATCGTGACCATTGGGGTGTTGCCCTCTTCCCCCCTTCCACCTCCCTCAGTTAGGTCGCCTTCTTCACTCATCTAAGGTTCCTCCTTCTTTGTCAGGAGTCCCTGCCATGTCCCATTTTCTCCCTAGTTTCCGCATATTAGGGAGAACATCCCACTTTTCATTTTTTGTGAATGACTAATCTCACTTAGCATAATGTTCTCCAATTCCATTCATTTACCTGCAAATGACATAAGTTTGTTCTTGATGGCTGAGTAAAATTCCACTGTGTACATATCCCATAGTGTTGTAATCCATTCATCTGTTGATGGACATCTTGACTGGTTCCATAATTTGGCAATTGTGAATTATACAGCTATAAACACAGATACGCATGCATTAGTCTGGTAGTTTGTTTTCTATTCTTTTCAGAGATACCTAGAAGTGGTTTTGCTGGGTCATATGGTAGGTTCATTCTCATTCTTCTGAGGATCCTCCACACTGTTTTCCAAAGTGGTTGCACTAATTTGCAATCCCACCAATAATGTTTTAGAGTTCCTACTTCTCTATATCTCACCAGCATTTGTTGTTGTTTGTGTTTTTAATGATTGTCATTCTAACTAGGGTTAGGTGAAATCTCAGGGTAGTTTTCATTTGCATCTCTCTGATTGCTAATGATGTTGAACATTTTTTCATACATTTTTTGGCCATTTTTATTTCTTCTTCTGTGAAATGTTTATTTAGTTCCTTGTACATATTTTAATTCTGTTATTTGTTTTTTTAGTGGTGTGTTTCTTGAGTTCTCTGTACATTCTAGATATTAGTCCTCTATCAAAGGAGTAGCTGGCAAAAATCTTCTCCCATTCTGTCGGCTTTCTGTTGAGGTTCTTGGTAGTTTTCTTTGTTGTACAGAAGCTCTTCAGTCTAATGCAGTCCCATATGTTGATCCTCATTTTAATTTCTTGTGCATTTGGGGTCTTGTTGAGGAAGTTGTTACCATGCCTATGTGTTGAAGTGTTGGACCGATGCCCTCTTCAAGTAGCTGCAAGGTCTCTGATCTAATTTCCAGGTCTTTGATCCATCTTACTTTATGGTTAAAAATTCCTTGGGAGTAAAATAGAAGCATTCAGTGATTCTTATGGAAAAGAGATATCATGTAGTGATTAAAAGCATGGGTTGTGGAATAAAACCATCATTCTAAATCCTGATTGCATCCCTTTCTTGTATGAACTTTGGGAAGTAAGTTAGCATCTTTGCATTTAGGATTTCTAATTTGTAATACACATCTACTAATCATACCTGATACATTGAAATGTTCAATATTAAGGACACTAGTGGAGGTGAAGTACTTTGAATAGAGCCTACTAAATAAATAAACTTCCAACAAATGTTAAAATTCCAAATGTAAAACACCCTGGGAATAAAAAAGTCTCTTCTTCACTTTAGAACTGTGTGAGGTGGGACGGATCCCCAGTACGACAACCATGTTCCAGTTCCAGACTTAAGGTAACCAATTACGAAGCATTCTCATACATAAGGGAAGAAAATAGTGAAGAAAATGACTCACTTTCTGATGGAATTGGGAAAGGGGGTGCGTGACAACATGAGAAATTCAAGATGCCTCCCAACATATGTGCTTGAGTGGTACTGCCAGAGATGACGGATGCAATAAGCAAGGAGAGCAGTGGGATGTAGGGATGGGGAGGGGCGCAGGGGCAGATCAGAGCCTAGCAATGCAGAATCTTGCCTTCACTCTGTTTCTTGACACCCGTGCATAATTCATCTGGCCACAAGACAGCCACACTTGTATCGCTGAGTCAATTTGAAGTTTCCAAGCTTTTTCTCTCTCCCAGACTTTAGCATTTTCTGTTCCCAGTCCTTGGAAATTCCTTTCTCAAGTTCAGGAGTGGATATTTCTTATAGGTCAGATCTCATCTTAAACACTGTCCCTACCTATTGCTGTGTCTATCCTTACTATGTAATGCTGCTTGTCTTGCCATTATAATCTCATCCTGTCAACATCTCTTCTTTTAACTTAGTTACTATTTCAAAATTGATATTAGTAACTGTGGGAGAAATTACTTCACCATAAGTAATCCTTAATTTCTGAGTAAAGGTTTTCTTTTTATGATACCATGGAATGCCCCATTACATAGAAAATTTGGAGTAGGCTCTGAAGTATATCAATGAGGCTTCATTTTTTTGAAAAATACAAGTTTTTCTACATGGAATTAAAATGTTATAGAATTTTTAATATGTCACATGGGCTTGAAGAAACAGTACATCTATGTACCATTTAATTATCTCTTTCTCTGCTGCTCAAAAATAAATTCTATCTGATGGAGTAGAAATGACTAACAATTGTTTTGGGAAGGAAGAAAGAATAATTACATGTGTTTGCTATTCTTATTTTGGAAAAAACTTTTAAAGAATGAAGCATGCTGGTTCCTAATAATCTTGCACATATTTTTAAGAACTTTCTTAATTTAAATTTAAGGTCTTAGCGGGGCATGGTGTTGCAGGCCTGTAACTCTAGTACTTGGGAAGCTGAGACAGTAGTAACAGAGAGGTTCAAGACCAGCCTCAGCAACTTAGTGAGGCTCTGGGCAATCTAGTAATACACTGCTTCAAAACAAAATATAAAAAGTGCTGGGGAAGTAGCTTGGAAGTGAAATATCCCTGGGTTCAATCCTCAGTAAATAAATATCTTGAATTTATGATTTATAACTAGGATTATAGCTCAGTGGTATAACAATTGTCTAGCATTTAAGAGTCCTTGGGTTAAATTCCTGGCACTGCAAAAGTAATTAATTAATTAATTTGATTTTCTGATATCTGCAAAATTGACCTACAACCAATGTCACACATTTTAACAGGTAAGTATTTATCCCTAAAATACTGTTTTGGAAAAGGTGAAATGTATTTTTGCATTGTCTGTTCTTCGTTGTTGGAATGAGGCTTTATTAGTGAAAGAATTCTATTTTTAATATTACTTCCAATAAAACAGAAAATCTCATATTTATCTTCTAAATAATTAAATAAATGTACGAGGAAATTAGGCAAACCCACTGTGTTAAAATGCAATGAGAGGAAAGGACAAGCCAGATATATACAATGTAATATATAAGGCACCAGATTTTGTATTTGAAAAAATAAAATGGAAAAATGAAAATTGTGTTAAAATTTAATTCATGTTTAAAATGCCTGCTTACAAACATAATGGAATAATTAATTCATGGGAAAAAAAGGTAATAGGAACTAGGTCTGGGGCTGCTTGCTGCTCGAAAGCCAGTATTTGGGAAAGGGGAGTTGTTGAGAAGTAATCAAGTTTATTCAAAGGATGACATCTGAAGAAGATGGAGAGGCTATCCTCCTAAAGCTCCACCTGGGGGAACTCAGGTACATGAAAGAGGGGATGGAAAACAGGTGCGGGGAGACAATGGGCAGGAAGGTTATGTTCTGAGCAGGGTCTTCATCATCCAGGTGTATGCCTTCTTTTTATTTTATTTTTCTCTGGCTGGAACATCTCAATCAACATTGACCTCCTAGGACTAATGCCTGTATTGTCTTAAAACATAAAAATGACTTTTCTGCAAGTTAAACCTCACAGCAATTTAAATGCTTTGTGCTAGTTGGTGCACAGAATTAAACACATTAAGACATTCTGATGTTATCTGAAAGTCACCAGATGTTCTGGGTTCTGTAAATAGAAAGAAAGATTATTTAGGAGTTAATATTTACAATCTTCTTTAGAATTTAGAATGCCAGGTAAAAGGGAAGGAGCATAATAACTTTGCGGAATGGCAAAGGGCAGGGGTTAGTGAGTGTAACTGCCAAAGGAGTAGCCGCTGCTCCACCAGAGGACATCTGTCTGCACCTGCTCCTCTCTTGCCTACTCCCAGATGAATTCCTCCAGGATTTTTTTTGCCTCCAAAACATACTTGCTATCCAGTGGAGGTTGGTGGAAATTTCCGTCCTGATTAGGACTTGATTTTAGGTATCCACATATCTCTGAGTCTTGTGTTATCTTGCCAATTTTCTTAACCTTTCCTGGCTTACTCGGAGGTTCAGTAGGAATTTGGCAGCCTATTCCCCACCCTTACCCACCCCTTCTTTCTTCCTTAAGATGCAAACCATTCTGCTAATGTCTCAAGGACAACAGCACCTTTATTCAGTAGTGGAGATTCGCAATAAGGATTGAGGCCAAATGTCTTACCTCTTTCAAAATGCTGCTATTTTTCTCCCTCCCCAGTTTCTTCACTACAAGGGTTACACTTGGCTCTCTTTTCTATCTTGAGAGATTTTAGTGGGGTTTATCTGTTATAAGATGCAGAACCCCAACCTCTGCAGCCCCCAGTGTTTGCATTCTATGTGATCCATCTGCAATGGATCTCACTAAATTGTCATATTATCAAGCTGAACTTTTCCTAAGGTGTAGTTATGATCACCTACAGTGGTCAGGGAAGACATTTACATGTTCTTCAATAAATAATCACTCTAGGAAACCCATGGTCTATTTCTGAGATTGGTCTGCTTATGATTTTTCAGGATTCTATCTGGAATAGCATCATCATCATCATCAACATCATCATCATCTCTATAGCTTTTATCATTCACATCTGCCATTTACAATAAAAAACTAATGAATTGTATTTCAGTACTTTGTCAATACCATTTCTTACTTCTAGAATATCAGTGAAGTTATTCAGGGGATAATGTGAGCATATTTACAAAACCTGCCATCCTAAACTAGATACCCTGTGATTTGGGGATTATAAGTCTCCCCCTCTAAATTCACCCCTTTTCTATGTTTGAGCTAACAAAACAAAACTCTCCATTTCCCTTGGTTCTCAACTCCAACTTGCTAACCTGCCACGGTGTCTCAGTGTGAGAAGCCCATACAAGGTGTGAAAGGTGATTACTTGCAATAATGAACTTTAGCACCTTGTCATCAATCAGCATTATGATACCCAAATTGGTCCTGACTATACAACTTTCAGGACTAGAATATACTCAAGTGGATTGGGATACTCTGACAGAAAGTAATTCCACCTGATAAAATAAAAAAGATATTAATAACTTTGGAGATTCTGAATAATTAAAGAGATAAAGGAAGGACATGTCCTATCAGACAATAACATTTATCATGAATATGCTCTGCTTAAGAACTTCTGACAGTAGTATGGATAGGCAGAGCAGATTAGAAGACTTCTCCACCCCAAATAATTTAACATATCAAAAGATGTATATATGCATCTTGTGAGATTTTAATCATAGCTTAAGAGAAAAGGACTATTTCTCAAAATACTTAATTTTTTTAGGAAAACCAATTGAAGTTTGGGAGAGAGATCACATTAAAACTACCATAATGGAAGAAGAAATTCTTTAATAAGCGTGAAATCAAAGGAAAAATGGCAAATTGTTTTTAAAGGTATTCTACAATGAGCCATAGCAAAATGGTTCTGTGTGTTTAAATGCATCGTTAAGAATATTAAAAGATACCTCACAGGAAAAAATAAGTGACTGTGCTCACTTACGCCATGTTCAGTCAAATATATTTTACTAATGATAGAATAAATGATAGACTGAACTCAGTGATGTAATAAATAACATGTCCCACAGTGTGTTCAATGAAAATGAAGAAAGACTAAAATTTCAATACTCCTGCTAATTATATGTCCCTGCAAAAGGATGAAGTATGGGGAAGAGACATATTTTTAGACAGAATTGGAGCTTTTAAAAATATACAAAATAACCAAAGCACTTGGGTGAAGCAACTGAAGCACTACTATTCTATTTTAGTTGTCTTCTACATGGAACCATCAGGTACGCTCTCATTGTCATAATAACTTTCAAAAAACCTTGCTGCACACTGAGATGGTTTTGATGATGAAAAGAAGAAACAACTAAGGAGACACATATGGGGTTTGAGCTGATTTTACTTGAATCATTCAGAGTGAGTTACTTACCAGAAACACATGGCACAGTAATATATGAAGAATGACAGTGGTATAAGAATATTTATTCTTTTGCTTTTCTTCATTTTTCAAATTTTTAATTTTGCTTATATGTTTATAACCAGAATAAAATAATGCTATTTGAAAATAATAAACATATAATTTTACCTAACTTGAAATGATGTAAACAAATTCTAAGTGATTTACATGTTTAAAGTAGAAAAACACTACAGAGGATGAATGAAAAGTACCTAATTAAATAGTATGTTAAAATAAAATGGGGGGTTAATTAAACATCTCTCATTTAGTAAAAGGGGTATATCTGCAACAGGTAATGTATTAATGGCATATATCAATACAGGTGAATTGAATTTTTAAATTCTATACTTTAGTTAAAATTAATGACATGTTTTGTAATTACAGGGGGCATGAGAAAATATGAAAAAATACTGAAAGCTGTATAAAAATTTAGAACTTAAAGCACAGTATAGGATTTTATATTCTAATACATTCAGATGTTTATGGGAGATTTTAAAGTATCTTACATTCTAAAAATAATAATTTTTACTTTATTATCCAGAGTTTTAACCAGTATCAAAGCAGTATGGAATTATAGACTTCCAAAAGAGAGGAAACATCAGAAGACATTTCTATTTCTTGAATTCAGCTTCTCATTTTCCCTCTAATTTTAACCATTAAAATATTTTAATACTATTTTCTGTATAATATTTACTTCACTGCACCCCACACACATGTTCCAGTTAATAACAGATTTTTACCCTGTCATCTTCATTCTATTAATATTCATTCCTATTAACCTGAGGATATCTAAAATGTGGAACAGAGGCAATCATTCTAATCTTTTTGCTAATTTTTCATTTAAGAAATTTTAAAATATCCCAAAAAGGAAATGGTAAACACCTATCATGTGATACTAACATTCCCTCTTTCTAAAATTTCAGTCTTGATTTTCTCTCTTCAGATTGGCTGGCACTGCCTGAAGCATGAGCACCCCTTGCAGATTCCTGCCTGCTTCCACAGTGTTCTCTGGGGCCCAACGACCTAAGGCCTCATCTCTGAATACATTCACTTGTGGGAAATCACTAGCGGTTCTATTATCCTGTCAATATCTTCACCCCATGACAGCTTTGAAATTGTTTGGAAACCTATCATTTATACCTAGGGACTTAGCAAAGGGAGTAGGATAACAACAACAACAACAAAAGCACAGCCTTGTTTTTTTATTTGTCAGTAATGTTTTTTTATTAAAAAATCTACAATTTATGCTCATAGTAAAAAAAAAATTCAAACAATAGAAATAGGTGTACATAGCAAAGTCATGACCCCACTCTTCAGCCCCACTCCCAGGAGTCTGAGTATCATTCTAGAATGTTCTGTTCACGTATACGCATAAATAATTCCCATTTGAAAACATTGTTTTTTCATTTCCACCAACATTGATGGTTATTTGCCTCATCTACTCAAGCAAGAAAATTATCAGACGTATGTCTAGGGTCTTTGGGAATTTTACATCAGCCAAAACTCCTACTTTACTTACTTAAATTATAAGGAAGATATCAATTTATTCTTATGAGTAAAGATATTGGTTTGCCTTTATTTTATGTCATATGATATATATGAATTTGTGAATATAGATTTACATAATGTACATAAATGTCATATGTTTAGTCAAAGAGATTTAAATCTTCTTGAAATTAATAATTTCTAAATCACCAGTATATAATGAATGACTACAGGACAATAAATGTCTTGGAGGTCTGGACAAAGTCTCTTATTATACTATCATCAGTTATGAGCACAATTTCAGAAACACAATTGACACTCAAAAGAATATAAACAAATGAATGAATGAATGAATGAATGAATAAGTGAGTTAATGAGGGTAGTAACTAAATAGGAAATTAGTGGTGAGAAATAAAAACCAGCACATTAAAAGCAACTTTATCTCAAACATTGATGTTGCTATTCATCTTTTTTTCAAGAAGTACTTTGGAGTTCATAAATTCTGCAATTTTACATTCCTATAATTCACTCTTCAGTGTTTTATTCCATAGTTACTAGATTCATGTCGATCAGACAAGCAGATCATGGTGACACATACACAGTATGTCAGCGGGATAAATATGTGTTGGATCAAACCAAATTGGTTTGTATGAGGTTGAACCTTTATTCATAATAATGCTTCAAGTGTAAAATAGAAAACTATCTTATTTGGCATTTCCTTTTAATCCCCTAAAAATGTGTTTTCTCACATCTAATTTTTTCAAACCTTTAAATAGGATCTGGATATTTAGTACATTGATTTAGTGGACTTGTTTGTAAAACAAAAGAACAAAAAGTATATTTGTTTAAAGAGAAATTTATGTAAAACACTTTGGACACTTTGATAAAAAAAGTACTTTGTAAATTACTGTACAGTAAATGTCAACAAATAATGTTCACATTGTTTTTGTTCAATTTGTAACTATAGTCATCTGTAATATGTTGGTGAGATATGTTTGAATATTACTGCCAAATTTTTACACCTGTTTATTTTGTGGATAATAAATATCATATTCTTAATTAAAATCTTTAACATATGAGAATTTCAACTAGCATTCATTAATTTCACAGAGTTTTAGACTCAGATAAAATAACCATGATGTGTGGAAACCTACATATCATAATTAAAAGCATTTAAAAGATAGACGTATGTTACAAATAAATAAGGGTATTTTCTTTGTGAAAGTAAAAATCACCTGTTACAATCTACAATCTTTTCAGTTTGTGGGGAGCAAATCATTTTAGAAAAATTTGATAGCAGTCCTCATTCTATTGCCAGTTTGCTTGCATCTTGAGCTATACCTCTTTCATTTGTACATTGAAAGTTACACTTATGCAACTTTCAGATATCAGAGTCCACAGCTAGAAACACTTGAATCTCCACCTGAGAAACTTGGTCAAGTCGTTCAACCACTTGATGCTTCCATTTCCATAGAGGAAACAGGATCTATTTGAATCATGACAATACCCATTCTATTGTATTGTTATGAATAATAGTTAAAGTAATCTGTGCAGAAGACAGAATATAACAAGTAACAAGTAGAAATAACAAGTACAGTAGCCCCCTTTTATCTGTGAAGAATACACTCTAAGTATCCCAGTAGATGCCCAATTCCTAGCACATGGAAAATCTGACATAGTGTTTTATTTCACTATTTCAAACTCCTCTTTTGGTAATTTATTACGTAGCAATTGAAAACTAATCCAGGTAGGAAAGACATGATCATTCCAGTTTTCTCAGATGACCAAACTGAGGATCTAATACATTGAACTATTTTCTCAACATCATAGATCTAGCTTGTGAAAGAACTGAGATTTAAGCACAGAGCCACTTTTTTTTGTACAACAAAGTTTTACAAATAGGTGATTGGTGAAAATGGTCCAAAGGTAGCTGTTGAAGTGGCATTATGTTATTATGTTGTTTTTTCACAGACTTCTTATAATCCCCATTGTCCTGAAATATTGAAGTTTATCTAAACACATTGTTCATTCCACTTCTCTCTGTGAAAGTAACTCATCTGCATATCCAATTCTGACATTTATACACCCACATATTTCTTACAGTTATGGGAAACTTGTATAGCTGGGTAGAAAAAGATAAATTACTAGTATCCCATTTATATTTAACTTTTTCTACATTCTTTCAACTTATTTTTTTAAGTTTGTTGCATAAAACATATATATTCTCATATTGACGAATTTTGCTATGAAAAAAGCAACAAAAATAAGGCAATAGCAAGATGTTTTTTACATATAAACAGTCATGTTTTAAGAATACGAAGTCTGGATCTCTTTACAATGAAAAGATTAGGAAGCAAAATAAGAATAAGTATGGTATTCAGAATATCAGAATACAACCAAATGTGTGTGCAAAGAAAGTATACTCACAATTAGGTTCCTTTATGATGCATAATTCCTTAATCATCCATTTGTGAAATAAGAATGAATATTAAGAAACATGAAACCCAAATCATATTTATTTTCACAATATCAATGCTAAATGCAAAGTAGCAATTTCATTGACTCTAAATGTTAAATGGCTCAAAAGTAAAAAGCAATTTTTAATTATTTTAATGTTCTGAATAGGGTCTGTAAACAAGGTAAGTAATTTTATTCTATTTGTAGGGAGACTAGGTCTCAACCTACACTTACATGGAATGAGCATCCAAGCAGAGCAAACAAATGTCATTAAAAGTAATGCCTGCACATATAACAACATCTGGTTGAACCATGTTCTACCTGTATAGCAAACCTATTAAGCCACCAGCATAGTGGGAGCCTACACCTCATGCAACAGAAGTAGTGAACTACACACCTGTTAGATATTTCCAAGTCTTTGCTCCTAGCACAATTGAGTACACCTATTAAGTACAGTAGGTCACTTAGACAAAACAGAAATAAAACATATACTCAATCATTTCAAGTAAAAGTTTTAATAATGTGAACAATGTTCAGATATGAAATTTGAACTAAATATTTTTTCTCAATATGATTTATGTCATCAAGGCTTTCTTAATTCAGGTCTTAGGCATATCATCTGTACAAGCTTACAGTAGCATATACTCTAAATAAAGATTTTCTTCCCATTTTGATATGATAATATAACTTTTCTGAATGAATATGTTAAGGCTTAAGGTGTAAACACTTCGGAAGGCAAACAGTGGAGAAATTACTATTCATTTAAAATATGTATATGATACATAAAATATGTAGCATGTCATAATAGGCCCCTGAATTTCAAATTTTGCATGTGAGAATACATTTACATCTCAAATTTCTAGGAAAGGCACAAGTTATATGTAAAAAAGCAGCAAAATCTTAAACCCTCCAATTTATTGAAAGAGCCTTTACTTTTATTAGAAACAAATGTTTCTCAAGATGTTGGCAACAAGTCTTAGTATAGACATATTTTGTACAGTGCATTTCTCCCTTTAATTATATTCCTGTGGAAGGTGGAACACCTCCTTGGCTTTGGGAAGCAGAAGTATTTGATGGACTATGTAAGCCGGTCTCCCTGTACAAAACCAAGTGTTTCCTCCCCACATGACCATGTTCAGACAACCAAGGACCGCAGATACATTTTGGATTCCATACTAGTCACAGACCCAAAATAACAGGCCACATCTGATTGTTTACAAGGCATAAATTCCTGAACGATATTCTGACTGGTCGCTATTTTAATATCTGTAAGAGCTTTAGGCTGGGCTGATGTGCTCACCAACCCCAAATGTGCCAATCGGACTAACAACAAAGTCAATCATGGGCATCTTAAATGCACCAGAGAGATATGGAAGTAGCAAGGGGTGGAAGAATTAAAATTCAAGAGAAGCGAGAACATTTCTGAAGTGAGATAGTAATCTGAAATCTTTCCTTCCCTATGATCATCACTTCAATCGGGATGGAACAATCAAAAATTTATTATGAATTTTTATTATAAATCATTTTATATATAAATATAGTTTTATTATACATATAATTTTTATTTATGGTTGTTGACAAATAAAGGCTGAGAGAATTTATCCTGATGATAGTGCAGTTAGGGTTGGATTAAAAAGTCATTTTCACGGTATGTAAACCCAGTTTTCAGAATGCAAAGAGAAAAAAATGCCATACCCAATATCAAAGATACACATCAAACAGAAAAATAAAAAGCCATGTACGTAACTTCAGGCATTAGGTTTGTAGACAAACATGCTCTTTCTCTTCACCTCAACACCCATTTTTTTAATTTGATGGTTTTATGTAATCTTGATTTTCATCTGCCACCATGCTTAATAAGTACAGGCAGAAATGGATTTGTAAGGTGTTTAGTCCCTTGTGGGCTAAATGAAAAGTTTTACATGAATGATTGCTAGTGAAGCAGTTAGAGAGATGGGTTTTGTAGATTAATGATATATTTAAGTGATAAGTTCCACGAAAAACAAAACGTCAATACTTGGAAGGAAGGAAGGAGTGTGGGGATGGAGGATATCTACTTGCTCAGGGAAAAAAATGTCAGCTGATTAAAAATAAACAGCATATCAGTCTGTATAAATTAGTGCTTCTATACTGGCAATCACATACTTTCAAAAGCTCAGAAAATTTGTTTTGAAAAATGGTGTCATCTTGTACATATGTGTATATGGTAGTTTAAGAAAGCAAATGGAGATTATCAGTTTGAGAAATCATTAATTTCTCTATAAAATATATTGTGTTTTCATGTGTTGGGTATTTTTGTGTGTGAATGTGTATTGTGCATATGCATATTTTGGTGTATCAACTGCATAAATAAATGCTGCTCATTGTATTTTCATTTGTGAGTATATGTCTGACTATGCAAAGTTTTTAAAATCATGGTTTTATTTTTAATGTGATAGTGAATATAACTGTAATTAAGTTGTCATTTTCATTTACTAGTATATTTAATAGAATACATTTAATAGAAATTCATGTTCATTTTTCACTTATTGCCCCCAAATTGATTGTCCTAAGATATAAATCTCTGAAAACAATTTACTTGTCAAAGAAAAGTGAAAATAAATAGTAAGAATAACTAAAAGCAATCTGTTATACTCAAAATAAAAAACAAATTAACAAAAATTACACTTAATAAAACAAATAATATAATATAATAAATTTTAAAATGCATTTAATATGAATTATATTGAGTATGTAGAACTTTAAGTGTTGAATTTTAACTTATTCAAGTGGGTGAATAAGCTGTATAAACTAAGAGGCTAAAGGCTACATTATCTCACTTTTTATGAGATAGTAGATATTTGATGTATATATGTAAGCAACCTCTCTTTACAGAGTTCCTAATTCAAACCTAGCTTCTATTGTCACAATGAAAGGCAGACCTTTGTCTACCAGAAAGAAAGATGTTAAGTTTATTTTGGTGAGCCCCAAGACATCCAGACCTTGTGATAAACAGATGTTGGGTGAAGAAATAGGTTTGCTGAAACAAATAGATGAAAATTTCCCACACACATGTAGCCACACACAGATACACAGATACACACACACACACACACACACACACACACACACACATATCTATCTGGGATAGGGAGTTTGAAAAAGAAGCAAAAAAAAAGAGAGGCAGGGTGGGGGGATTTCACGTTTTGTACATGGCTTTTTACAAGTGAATAGAGAACAGTGAACAACTAAGTTCCTAGGCAGGAAGCCAGGATATATGGAAGTTATCACACAACAGGGAGATGGCAGCAAGGTGTCAGTGCAGTGCAGCACCAGTGGACTCACTTTAGGTGGAGGTTGAGGAAGGTCGTCCTCATTCCTCAGGCACCATGACTCTGGATGTTAGTCTGCAGATGAATTTTAGGACTGAGTCCACAGGTGGACTGGGGTTAACTCATGGGGACTTTCCACAGCCCCATTTGAGCAATTCTGAACAATCATTTAAACGAGAGAAGAGCTTTGTATATTCTAGATATTAGTCCTCTATCAGAGGATTAGTTGACAACGATCTCCCATTCTGTAGCATCTCTCTTTAGACTCTCAATGGTTTCCTTTGATGAGAAGAAACTTTTTAGTTTAATGTCATCCAATTTATTAATTATAGTTTTAATTTCCTGAGCTTTAGGAGTCTTATCGAGGAAGTTTCTACCTGTGCCTATATGTTGGAGTGTTGGACCTATGCCCTGCTCTAGTAACTTCAAAATCTCTGATCTAATTTCCAGGTCTTTGATCCATCTTGAGTTGACTCTTGTGCAGGGTGAGAGGTAGAGATTTGATTTCATTTTTCTACAAATGGATAACCAGTTTTCCCAACACCACTTGTTGAAAAGGCTATCTTTTCTCCAATGTATGTGTTTGGTACCTTTGTCAAAAATCAATTGGCTATAAGTGTGTAGATTTGTTTTTATATCTTCTATTCTGTTCCATTGGTCTATGTGTCTGGTTTTTTTTTTTTTGCCAATACCATGCTGTTTTTTTTTTTTTTTGTGGTACTGGGGATTGAACCCAGGGGCATTCTACCTCCGAGCTACACCCCCAGTCCTATTTTTTATTCTTTATTTTGAAACAGGGTCTCACTAAGTTGCGGAGGACCTCACTAAATAGCTGAGGCTGGCCGCGAACCCGGATCCTCCTGTCTCAGCCTCCCAAGTACTGGAATTACAAGCGTGCACCACCATGCCCGGCTATCATGCTGTTTTTATTACTTTGGCTCTGTACTAAAATTTGAAGTCAGGAATTGTGATGTCCCCTGCATGGTTCTTATTGCTGAGAATTTCCTTGGTTATTCTGGGTCTTTTGTTTCTCCATATGAAATTTAGGACTGATTTTTCTAGGTCTGTGAAGAATGGCATTGGTATTTTGATAGGGATTGCATTAACTGTAGATCACTTTTGGTAGAATTGTCATTTTGATAATATTTATTCTGCCTATGCAAGCATATGGGAGATCTTTCCATCTTCTAAAATCTTTAATTTCTTTCTTTTGGATAGACTAATTTTAGTTGGGTTTTACGTGAGAATATAAGAAAAATTCCTTGTTGTTTGCAGAATGTTTTTCCCCAAACAGATGCAATTAGCTGTACATTTTAGGAAATATGTATGGTTTGTATTATCTCCTTCAGAGAATTATGAAGGATTATAAAATTTATAATTTTACCTATCCATAGTATCTTATCCTTAATTCAACTAGTTTTTTCTAAATAGGTGATGTCTTTGCTTACACAATATTAATGCTAAAGCTGTGTTATAAAGGTAAGAGTCTTCCATCACTGTCTCAAAGAAAACTTACTTTCTATCTCAAACACTTTTAATGCTTAATGGTTTGTTATATACAAGAAGTCAGCTCTTTTATAATTTTACATTTTATATGCATATTATCCATCACATTTTTAGGTATTTTTTCCTATAACTTACATTTAAAATTTAGATTGACTCTGACCTATGTCGTATTGAATGCATGTGTGTAGCCAGGCTGTATTTACTTTTTACTAAAATAAAATTGGAAAATCCATTTCATCCTAGCACTCCTTTAAATGCTGCTATCAATTTATTTACTTAAAAGTTTTTCTTCATGTAATTGCTATGGATATTGAGACTCACTTATTGCATTTTGTATTTATTTTCTACCTACACAATTGCACTTAATGCCAGGATAATCACAAGACTTAAGCTGGGTAATTTTTCATTATTTGTAGGTGCTTGACTACCAAAAACTACATTTAATTTATGGGCACTCTGCTTCATTGGTTGCCATAATGTCAGGAAGGCGAGTAAGAGATTTTAAGGGTTAAATTTTAGGAACAAAACTGGATCATGTTCATCCCTGTTTCTCAAGTTATAAAACCACTAGACTAATATCATCTCACCCATAGAGTATTATGTTTTCTTAATATAAACATAAAAGTGCTTGGGGTCAAATGGATTATAGAGACAGTAAGATATAAGGTGAAAACCCTAAAATATAGAGGATGCATGAGGAACGACCCTTCAATAAGTGTTCAGCTTCATCATGTCTTTTGATCTCCCTGTTAATTTTTCAGGGTCTTGAGAGTCACCTTAAGTATATGTGGAAGTCATTTATAACCAATACAAATTTCAGAATAGCAAAACATCAGTAGACACATATGTACCTACTGACTTCCCCATGGAGTCAACTAATTCAGGTTAACTTCTCTGAGAATCCAGGTCAGTATCATTTATCAATGGACATAAGATGCTTGATAATGAAGAGAATTGATACTGAACAACTGCTTTTCTTCAATTAATACACAAAGAAAATAAAGCCACTCTTTTTCTATCCTAATTTTTATTGACATTGTGATAGGGAAATTCTAATAACTACATTTTAATACTTTTCTGCCATGTAGTAACTCAATGGAAAATTGAGGTTAAGTTTTTTAGAAAACCACCTTAAAATAACCTTTTTAATATTTCTGAAATTATAATTATATACATGTCATGTACATAATGCATTGCATTCATTATAATTATACATCATACTGAGGTATCGAGCGATAGGAATATACATGCACTAACGTTGGTGTGTTTACCTCCAGATGCCACTCTCTCCTTCCCCTTCCCTATCATGTCATTGAGATTGACATTGGTACTTTCATATGTGTACATAGCATCATTTCAGCTATTACATTCTTTATGTTTCTATCCCTCCCCCTCCCTCCCTAACCCCCCTCTATCGCTCCATTGGAGCCTCTGCTCCTCTGTCTGAGGTCTCTTTTGTTTCCCAATTTCTATCTAGCTTCCACAAATGAGACAAAATGTATAATTATTCACTTTCTGAGATTGGCTAATTTCACTTAGCATAATATTCTCAAGTTCCATCCATTTTCCTACAAACGACATAATTTTATTCTTCTTTTTTAATCAAAGTAACCAAATGTCTACAGCTAAAAAAAAGTTCCTGAAGATAAAAATGAACTTTCTAGAGTTTAAATGTCCTGAAAATCACTTTATTGAATGATAATATACTTTATTTTGGTCTATAAGAAATTGTTTTCTCAATAGTCAGATTAATCTCAACTGAGTCAGATTCTGTGTGCAATGAGAATAAATATCAAATTATAACAAATAGAGAATTTAAATGATGTAAACAAGAGCAATATTACTTTTATTCATTTCAGTGATTTTTTCCCATCATTCCAAAGCTGAACTCTTAATTTCTTAATATAACTTTCAAGGCCTTAGGAAATACCTCTAGAGTTCTACTCTTTGTCGAAGCACAGCATCTTTGACTGACTCACAGGACTCCTGAACTTGTGCTCCAGCCTGCCTTGGGATCCTGAACTTTTTGTTTAATAAACTTGTACCAGTCATCTTTTCCTTTTCCATTCTTTGTACTCATTGTTCAGATCCCACTATAAATATTTGGTTTCATGTCATATTTCAGGGAAAACTTGTCCAATTCCACAGCCTAACACATGTAGACAGTACCCTCATTTTCAGGAATATTTTCATAATTAGCGTGTGAAACAAATCAATAGAAGAGAAAGAAGGATGCCATTTATACAAATATTTAAAATTGAATTGGCTAATAAAAATTATATGACTTAGAATATATTCCTAGTAGAAAATATTATTAAATTTAAATAGAGATAAATATAAGTGTATGATTAGCCGGGTGTGGTGGTAGACACTTGTAATTCCAGTACTTGGGAGGCTGAGATAGGTGGATCGCAGGTTTGAGGACAGTCTCAGCAAGTAGTGAGACTCTCATCAACCTAGGGAGACCCTGTCTCAAAAAAAAGAAATTGGGCTAGGGGTGTATCTCAGAGGTAGAATGCCCCAGTTCCACAAAAAAAATGTAAGACTAATACAGCAAATGTTTGTATCTTTTTATTTAGTTAACTTGCAGGAACAAAAAAAGATTGTCCTATAGCACAATTGGAATAATTTATATGGTGTGATTTAGACTACAATTAAGTACCATTTTCTAAACATCTTAAAATATGCTCACCTGTTATTTTATTGCCTGGTCCCTGATTAGAAAACACTTCAGTTTAGCAGCTAAAATATAGCAGTAATTATGATTCAGATGGTTATCAGACAGCTTTCTATACCAAATTGGTCCAAAGAAGAATTCATTTTTCTCCTTTGTGCTTTATTCGAAACACATAGGAAAAAGTCAATCATTGCCTATTTAAATTTTAGTATCTAAGAGACACAGAGACAGGAATAAACAGAGAATAATTGGAAAACTCGTCATTACCATTAATGGTGGTAATTTGTGTATTATTTTTTTATCAGTTGTCTAAAAGTGTGTGTGTGTGTGTGTGTGTGTGTGTGTGTGTGAGAGAGAGAGAGAGAGAGAGAGAGAGAGAGAGAGATTTCTTCCATGCTTGTTTCTACATATCACAATTAAATGTATATATTTTTCCAATTTAATGAAATAATATTTTAATTATGATTCTTTTCTATTTGACAGTTTTTTCATCTTTGCAGTGTGCATAGGCAGATATTTTCCTTAGCTTTATGTTTGTTATGTTGGAATTGTATTCCTTTAAATTCACCAACAAAGATCATAAAGTAGCCCCTGTCAAAATATTTCTGTGAAGTATTTTAAGTATAAAAAGAAAATTGGCATGTGAATCTTATTTTAGTGAGAATGTATTTTCCCATGCATGATATACGTTTTAAGTTCTCACGTACATAAACACCTGTTCTGGTTGCTGTTTCCAGTTTAATGAGTTTAGGGAGGTTTATATCTCTGAACTGAGAGTAGTTCTATCATTTTGACATTTAATTTTGTTTCTCTTTTATAAATGTCTTGTAAAAAGAGAATCATTTAGCATCTGTTTTGTTACCTTCTAACATCTGCCCCAGTTATCCACTGTAACACAAAGTATACACTTCTGAAATCACCAATTGACTCATATATCTATGTATCTATCTATCTATCATCTATCTATCTAATATCAGCATGTTGAAATAAAATATATATTCTGAACATATTCATACATATAAGCCAATCAGTGTATATGTATATGTATGTATTTCTCCATGTATATGTTCAGAATATATAGAGAGAATATGTTCTGAATATATATATTCAGAACATATTCATATAGAATACATATACATATATATTCTGAACATATACACAGAAATAATTATTTGGAGACAAATTGACTATTTATAAAAAGAAAAGATTATTCTTTTTATGAAAAAGTGAAATTGTATGTAAAGTTCCTATGTGACTTATATTACAATTACCCATTTTCAACAAATCATGGCATGCTTTCTCAAAACTTCAAATGAGCTTGCCTGAATTAAATCAGCCTATGTACACTTTAAGTATTTCATTTGTCTTGAAATCATAATTAATATAAAATATGTTCCTGTTTTAGAATATCTTTGCAATGTTTATTTTGAATGTTTTAATGTTTGATGTTCAACCCTAAAATGCAGCTAAAGTCCTCAAAAAGTATGAAATTATCATATTAACTTCTTCCCTAATAAGGGAATTATTAAGGTCTGAATGTTTATGTCCCTCAAATACTCATGTGTTGAAGCACTAATTTCCAATATAATGGGACCATTCTTAGAGATGATGTCTTTAGGAGATAATTAGAGTAATGGAGTCATAAAAATGGAACCCTCTTGATGAGATTAGTGCCCTCATGAGAGGAGATTCCTGATAACTTCCTATTTCTAACTCCTCTTTCCCAGCCAGGCCCCACCCTGAGCTCTTTATGAACCTATTGAGAAGATGGTCCTTTGCAAGTTAGATGAGGACACTCGCCAGACACTAACAATGCTGACACTCTGATGTAGAACTTCCTGCTTCCAAAACTTTAGGCAAATAGATTTTTATTTCTTAAGCTGCCCAATCTGTGGCATTTTGTTATGGCAGCTTGAGAACACTAAGACAATACTCAAGAAAATTTCAATCTATAAAATACACCCAATCTTTATTGAGCTTAAGTTTCTACTATTCAGACAGATACCAGATTGATTTGGAAATGAGCAGACAGAAGAAAGAACCTCTAAAGAGGAAAGAATTAAAATTTTGTTATTTAAGTAAGCATCTACACTTTTGTGTGGTTTTTGTTTTGGGCATAGAAGAGGCATCAGTGAAACTGGAAATTGCAAATGTGATAACTGAGAGCCATCTATATAGCTTGGGATATCTAACACTTTCTGTGTCCATGAAAACTGTGGGGAGAGGTCTCTCCATTCTCAGGCCAGCTGACTCCTTCAGTGCTACTGTTGTGGCTGCAGTCAAGGCTGAACAGCAACTAGAATGGCATAGATGAATGATAGGCATTTACCAAAACATAAAACTGAAATCTAATGTTGTGAAAGTTCACAATCATTTGACTTTTTTCACTGGAAAAGTTTAATAAAGATAATATTACCACTCTGTGTGTGTGAGTGTGTGTGTGTGTGTGTGTGTGTGTGTGTGTGTGTGTGTGTGTAAGAGAGAGAGAGAAAGAGGCACACACTGGGGATTAAACCCAAAGGTGTTTTACCTCTGAATAACACCCCCCAGTTTCTTTGATTTTGAAACAGGGCCTTGCTAAATTATTGAGGGTCTTGCTAAATTGCTGAGGTTATCCTTGAACTTGTGATCCTCCTGTCTCAGCCTCCCAGATACTGCAATTATAGGCATGTATGACAATACCCAGCTTTATTATACAACTTTTTTTAATTGGTGCTTTGTAATCATACATCTTGATGAAGTTCAGGGTAATAGAGACATACATGCACACACCACACATTGAGCCCTCTCCCAGTTCCCACCCCACTTCCTCTCCCTCCCCACCTTCCTGTGTTCAACACAGTGATTAGGTTTGATAAGTCTGGGTATGTACATCATGACCATTAAGGTGTATCCGTCTTCAAGTCTTCCTCTCCTTCCCATCTCTCTCAGTTAGGTCCCCTCCTTCACTCCACTAAGGTTTTTTCCTCCTTTGTCTGGAGTCCCTCCTATGTTCCAATTTCTCCCTAGGTTCTGCATATGAAGGAGAATATTTGACCTTTCACTTTTTGTGACTAACTAATCTCACTTAGCATAATGTTCTCCAGTTCTATCCATTTTCCTGCAAATGACATAATTTTGTTCTTTATGGTTGAGCAGAATTCCATTGTGTATATATCCCATAATTTTGTGATCCATTCATTTGGTGATGGACATCTTGGCTGGTTCCATAGTTTGGCAACTGTGAATTGTGCAGCTACAAACATAGATATGCATGCATTACTATAATAGTCTGGTTTCATTTCTTTAGGGTGACTCAGGAGTGGCATAGGTGGGTCATATGGTAGATTCATTCCCATTCTTCTGAGGATCCTCCACAGTTTTCCAAAGTGGTTGCACTAATTTGCAATCCCACCAACAATGTATCAGAGTTCCTACTTCTCCACATCCTCACCAGCATTTATTACTGTTTGTGTTTTTAACGATTGCCATTCTAATTGGGGTTAGGTGAAATCTCAGGGTAGTTTTGATTTTCATCTCTCTGATTGCTAATGATGTTGAACATTTTTTCATACATTTATTTGCCATTTGTATTTCTTCTTTTGTGAAGTGTCTATTTAGTTCATTTGCCCATTTTTTGATTGGGTTATTTGCTTTTTTGGCAGTAAGTTTCTGGAGTTCTTTCTACCACTTTTAAATGACAAAACTTGAAATGACCTTTAATATAGGAAATGATGATGTCATTGACACCCAACACATTTTGACTTCTTATGCTGTCTGACAAAAATGAAAAATAAGAAAAGTGCTGACAATTCTAACGAAAGCATTGGGTTGTTTTTACTATGTGAGAAAAGAATTATGCCATTCAGTCACACTCTATAGCTTGCAATTTTGAATGTCTATTCAGTTCTATTCATTTAAAGGTGTCAGATTATTTTAAAAATAACATAGTGTATAATTGCTACCTTAAATAGCAAAATAATTGCAAACTCATTTTTTAAGTATAATATTCTCTTCACAAAGTATTTAATTAACTTAGCCAGTAGAGTGTCTAGCATCTTATGATTTCTGCTTAATATGATAGATTAAATGTTTTCTCATAGAAACCTAAAGAAACATTTTCCTCAAAAGTATTTTTAACAATATACATATTAGTAACTGTAAATCCATAAAGCAAAGTTTCAATCTGTTAAAAAAAAAGAATGCTGGTTACCAGAGTCAGTAGTGTGGCTACAGATAATAACAGTGTTCTGTATATTTCAAAAAGCTGAAAGAAAGGATTTTGAAAGTTTTATTTTACCATAGAGAAATGACACATGTTTGAGGATAGAGTTATGTTTAACTTGATTTGAACATTACACAGTGTATACATGTATTGAAACATTATTTGATGTTTTCAAATATCAGTTAAACTAATTCAATTAATTAAAAAAATTGCTCAACAATTACTATTCCAACAAATCATTTAGATTTGTGTTTTCATTGGTGGGAATTATTTTTAATTAAATGGTCTTATAAATGTTCTTCAAAATCCTTGCTACTTCTGTGTAAAGAAATCAAAACCAATTTCCTATTTTTTCTATATAGCAACAAGTCTTTGAGTTTCTAAATAATTGCAAATGACTCTCTAGGTCCTACGTTTTATATGAGGGATGGTTTTCATAAAAATAAACAAAAGTGTTTGGCTTTTTATTTCTTTTTTTTCTTTTCTATTATTTTTTGTAGAATGTTTGCTGCCCATAGAATAAAATAAAGAACACATAATCACAAAATATTGGGAAGAACTTTTATTAACTGAAATAGAAAAGGCAGTTGTAGTGCCAGGCATTACACATTTTCCATTGGTTCCCTGAGTACATAGACTTTCTTTCAGTTAATACTGAGAGAGCTTCCCTCTCTTATAGTGTCTAAGAACGAGTTGGCAGTTTCTGGGCATGTTTCACTAACATCTCTCACACTACGCCTGACTTCCTTATTTGACAATTGGAAAGCAACCAGGTTTGATGCTTCAAAACAAGGGGTCTTTTACTACAAAAATGCATTGTGGTTTCATTAGCATTTCCACCTGAACTTTCTTTTTCAAAATAAATATGCAGTTGGATGCATATTCATATGAATAAAGGAAACATTTATGTAGTTTTTAAAATGTATCAACAATTAAATATAAAAACCCTTAAGTTTTTATATTTACAATTGATATTTTCATATACTTCCAACTTTTATTTTAATCTATTAGTTAAAACCTTTCTGGGGTCTTCCCTGCTCTGCAGATCAAACATAAAATAAGATTTATATTTATATATATATATTTTTTTTTGCGGTACCGGGGATTGAACCCAGGGGCGTTCTACCTCTGCGCTACACCCCCGGCCCTATTTTTTTATACTTTATTTTGAAACCGGGTCTCATGAAGTTGCGGAGGGCCTCACTAAGAAGAGAGAGAGAGAGAGAGAGAGAGGGAGAGAGAGAGAGAGAGCTGAGGCTGGCCGTGAACCCGGATCCTCTGGTCTCCGCCTCCCAAAGTACTGGGATTACAAGCGTGCACCACCACGCCCGGCATAAAATAAGATTTAAAAGAAAACTTAAAAGTTAATATGCAGAAAAGTACCTCTCCTTTTGTGCATCTTTGTGTTTGATAATCAAACTGAACTATATAATAATATCTTAAAATGTTCTTTTTGACATTTTCAAACATAACCTAGGTGTCACAGGAATCAGAAGAACTATATATAATCTTGAGCACAATAATTACTCATTTAGTCCCTGTTAATGAAACCTTTCGTCTTGTACTGACAATGACTGAATAGCATGAGTCTCTGCTAAGAAAACCTCCTATATCAGACACTTCCTCACTAGCACCATTCTGTTGAGTCGACCTGTTTGTTGTCCTGGATTTCACACTGCATGAGCTCCATTGGCTTCATGGGCAGTCCCAGTCGACATCTCACTGCCATAATCCAAAACAACTGATTACATAACTTAGAGGAAGGAAAATTTATTTGCTCACAGTTTTTGGAGATTTGGGGGTTCAGTCCATGTGAGGTTGGGTCTGCGGAGCTCAGGGCATGGCGGTGGGAAGTACAGAGAACATGGGCTCTGCTCTCATATCATGGAGGCCAGAAGTAAGCGAGTAAGCAAGGAGATTCAAAGACAAAAGCATAGTTATTAAGGCCACATCTCCAAGGACACACCTTCTCCAGACTTATCATACCTGCCTAGGTTACTACCCAGTAAATCCATTAAAATGGATGTATCTGCTGATGAGATTACAACCCACATGTTTTAATTATATCAACTCTGAACATTAATACATGTGTTCTTCAGGGGACATTCTATATCTAACCATAACAGCAAGCGACTGCATAGTCCCCACCACTTTTTCTGTATGTGCTTCATGTTTGCCATCATTTGGATTTTATATAAGTTGACAATCATAAAAATATTTACTTCTATAGAATCCAATACTGTTTATAAAGATGACAAGTCAATCAAATATCTTGGATCTATTTTAAAAATTAGGTGTCTAAATTAGCTTTTCTAAAGCTTTACATTTGTTGTCACAATAGGACCCTACTCAGTGCCCCCATACACAACTTGGAAATGTGGGGAAGTTAATAAAAATTTTTGACCCATGGGAAATTTTGGCTGGCTAAGACATAAAATCTTTCCTTCTTCTCATCCATGGACAATTTAGACATGTAATTTATCTGGTTTCTTGGATTGTCTAGAAGGATCATGTAATCAGCAATATTGGTCAAGATTCTAGAATGGTAAGGACTCTCCCATCTCTGTTTCACCCTCCTTGACCCTCACTACTACCTCAGAGATTGCTCTTCCTAATAAAATAATAGCTTATGAGTGAGACTGAGGCTCTACTATCTGATTTCACTACTGTGCAACCATAAAATCACATTTAAAAATACTATTTGTTTTTAAATACATATGCACACACATATATTTTACTTTTAATTGAAACATAACATTTTTACATGTTGATGGATTACAGGGTGATATTTCAATGCATGTATAACCTGTAATGATCAGATCAGGGTAATTGGCATATCTATCACCTCAGACATATATTACTTCATTGGGTAAATGAAATAAGTATGCTAAAGACACATCTGCTTTTTTATTCTTTTTTTAGAATATTAATAGAATCGAGACCAAAAGAAATGTGACTCTTTTTCTTTACTTTTTTTTCCTATGGATGGAACTAGAGAATATTATGCTAAATGAAATTAGCCAGTCCCAGAAAGTGAAAGGTTATATGTTTTCTTTCATACATGGAAGCTAGGGAGAAATTGGGAAACAAAAGGGACTTCTGATAAAGGAGGAGAGACTCCAGTGGAGCAATGGAGGGGGTTTAGGGGATGAAGGTAGGGGATAGGAGACTTGATGCATGAAACAGTTCAAATAATGCTATGTACATATACAGAATTATCAATACCAATCTCAATAACATGTATGGAGTATTGAGGGGAATGGGATGGGATCTGGAAGGAAAACTCCAAGCGCTACGTACATGTATGTTCCTATCACTCTGAGCCTCACTATGATGTGAAATAAGAATGCACCAATAAAAGTATATTACAAAAATATCTTTCTGAGTTCATATTTTCTCAAGATCACTTAAAGTTTGTTATATATTTTTCTAGAATAGGAGCACAGTCTTTGGCAAATATATATTTAATTACACAAAGACAACTTTAATTCATTTACTTTATGCCTATAAACAAAGTATGGGCAAAAACATGAATATTTAAAGCAATCAAAATACAAAGAGAACCCAATCATTAGAGATAATTTATTCCTATAAAACTCTGCATCTTATCAACACCAAGATATTTTCTCCTGACATCTATTACTGACTGAATTCAATTTCAACCTTGATATCTGCTTGTCTGGCAGAACAGGAAGTGAACTAGTAGTATTAGATTAGATTAAAAGTTAAGAAGGACATGTAAGTGTTAGATTTTGCTGATAGAGAAGGGGTGGAGCATGATTTTGGGAAGAATTATGATGGAAACTCAAAATTATTGATGTACAAAATGTAAAGAATGTAAGAAAATAAACTCATTCTATCAAATAAAGAAATTTATCTCCTCGAATTTGAAAAGTGTGCATCTATAACAAATAAAAAAAAAACACAAAGATGACAGTGATGTCACAAAATCTTACCTTAGACACTCTTCATTTTTAAAATTGTGCAGGCTTTATTATTTTGTAAACACTATTGTTCATTCACCAACATTTTCAATTGAAATAAATGGTTTTTTACCGTCATGTCTGAGTACTGGAATAAAAGACACAAATCAAAAATTTGGAGTCTGGCATTAAAATATATTTCTAGAAATATTTATTAAATAGATATGTTTTCTCATTCTAAGAAATAAGTCTGGGTCATTGTCAAATATATAGCAGTAAATGAGCAGTAATTAGACAATTTTCAAGCTTGTTTCAGAAAAAGATGAAGGTCTTTATGTTTGCCATTATTTGTATTTTATGTAAGTAGACAATGATGATAAAAACATTTACCTCCATAGAATAAAACATTGTTCTTAAAGACAGCCAGTCTTGAGTCCATTTTAAGAATTAGGTGTTTAATTCTCTTCTTATATATGTACATATATATGTATATGTATATATTATATATATCAATGTTTTCATTGTTATCTCTTTGTTTTTGTTCTTGGTATACTATATACACGTGGCCAATAATATGTGTGAGTTGTCTTCATTAAACAAAAGCTAGCCAATTTTCTACCTCATATAGAACGAACATCAAAGAAATGCTATCATTATACAACTTTAAATGAGCTGTATAATCTGCATTAAAAGAAAGATGGAATGAAATGTTAAATCAGAAGTCATGTCTATTATTATTCATGTTGCATGTGGTTAAAAAATATTCCCAGTTTTAAATATTACTTCAATATGCATTGCCCGATATTTCTCCCAGAAAAGAAAATTATAATGCTTATTCAGGTCCTGGCACACCCTGTTTCCTAAAACCGAACTAAAGAAAAGAATTGTAGTGGCAGTGCATTTATTTGACAAGCTAATTGAAGTTGCACAATAAGTCAGTCTGATTTCCAAGGACAGAAAGGTTAATGGAGTGTGCGTCTCTGTACTTGTACAATAGCCGAGTTTTCTTTACTAAAATAACTGTGATTTCCTATATTAGTAGTTACATTATTCAAGCAGCAAAGATACATTTGAAAGGAAAACTTAATCATTATAAAATAAACCCATTTTAGACCACGGAGTTCAGAAACTTACTCTGAATACATAATGTCATGTCCTTGTCAAATAATAAGAAATGTGCAGTCCTTATTTTCTCTGTTATAAACTGTTGTGATTTCAACCTAAATATATTTCGTGGGACAACATAACCAGAGAACATTTTAGACAGGTGGTATTTAGTCTGTTACATTGCTGCCATAAATGAGAAACATGAGACCTTTTTTGCTGGGTACAATTCAGCTCCAGATGAAAATAAATGCAAAGGGAATGTCAATGGCACCTTTCCCATAAGAAGATAACATTTGGAAGCCAGGTGGCCAGCAAGTAGAGTTCATTTGAGAAATGAAACTAGGTTAGGAGAGGACAGTAGATGCATATAGATCTGAGGCCAACCTTTTAGTGTAGTGATTTTATTGTTGAAATAAGAAAAAACTTAAGATTCTTTAAATGGTTGAGACAAGAGCCAAACAATAATTTCTATGATCAGTGTAGTAAAGTTTAGCATAAATTTAAGTGTATTTGCATTGTCCGTAGTTTTCCATTACTCTGGGATATATATTAATATTTAACATAATTTTATATGATGATTATTTTAACATTTAATATAATATTTTTCTTTTAGATTGCAAAAATAATAAAGGCCTGGATGTAACAGTTTAGCACACTTTTGCTAGGTTTAGTAGGTACTTTTGTGGACCTTGAAAATTAATCACTGAATAAAACTAAAGAAAAAAATTTCTGCCCTCTTAGATCTTGCAAAAGCAATATAAGCAAGAAAAATAAGTAAATCAGATATAAATAACAGTATGTGCTAAAGAAAACAAGTAAGGGAGAAAAAAATATGTCGGATCAGAGTGGGGAGAAGGAGGTTAGATAGGTATGAAGAGAGTGGAGTGTGAATTAAAAACTAAGATTAATTAAATTTTAAAAACTATGAGCTGATATTCTCACTCCATGACAAAAAGATTGCCTCTACTTTTTCTGCAACTGGAGGATGGGAAAAGATAAACCACACCTTATTAAAAGCCTATGTTGCTTTTGTCCTTAAAATGTTAAGTGGATTGTGTAGTTTAATGAGATATTTGCTGCAGCCATGGTAGTATATTGCCATACACTTAGTAAGATTTAGTTACTGTATTCAAAGGAGATTTAAAAGACCTACTTGAACAAAATGGTTGGTGAAATACATGATTTGGATAGAACTCTTTAAACGTTTTGAGAAAACTAGTAAAACTAGAAAAAATAAAAAGCTGGTTAGTAGATTGTGTAACATAAGATACAACAACCAAGTTTCATAAGAAAAAATTAAGGCAGCAAAAAATAATACATAGGGAAGTTAATTAAAAAGTGAAAACCATTGTTTTGTGAAATGTAAGATGATAATATAGATGAAATTGAAGCAGAGAAACCAACATAGATTCAAGAGAAGCTATGGTGATAAGAAAACACATTTTTCAAAGTATAACAAGAGATAATAAATTGATATGGCATTTAAAAATATTAAATATTCATACACATTAGTAATAAATGGTTTTATATGAATAAAAACCTGTATCTGTGTTTAGTAGTAGGTGAAAGTAAGTGAAACATAGCACAATCTGAGATTATGCTAGTGAAGGTTTTAAAACTGCAAATCAATCAGAATTTTTACCACTTTGAAAGAAACATTAAAAAATTCAGAATCAATATTTGAAAATACAAATCAGTCTTTTCCTCATCAGAATTGAATATCAGAAAATTAGGGAGAAATACATTTGAAATTAATGGAATGAGGATAAATAACATGAGAAAATTGTCGAGAAACTTGGACTTACACAATAAAATAAAATGACATAATAATAATTGAAATAGATGCACTTTTAGAATTAAAGGCAACATATATGTAAACAACATTATTTTAAAGAAAGAAAAATTTTCTACTAAAATTGACTGCGATGATAAAATGGAATGCCAAAAGATGAAGGAATGGAAATTAACAGGATTAATCTTGTACACTTGAGGCTTTTAGTATTTGTTTGATTAATAAATTAAATGGTCATACAAATATGTGCTCATTTGTCTTTTAGAAAAAAATGTAGATGTAAAAAGCAGATGTTAAAATATTGTTATATAGTAAAGACTATAGGACAAAATGGAGAAAATTTAATCAACTGTATACAAAATTTTATACTTAATGACAAAATAGTTATATTCATATTATAAATACCAAAATCAAAAAAGAAAATAATGAGAAATACAATAATAAATTGAAACTAAATAATTATGAGGAATTTAATATATCCTTTAAAAATTTTATTTATGTAAAAATGGAAACAAAATCATTTTAATCCTATAATTGTATTTATTTAAAAAACATAACTTGATCATTTAACCCTCCCTCAAATCCCACCCTATTCCCTCCTCCTTCCCACCTTTCCATGCTCAGCATAGTGATTGCATGCATGCTTCTGATACCCTGACACTTACCAAAATGTATAACTACAATGCACCGATAAATGTAATAAATAAAAAAATAACTTGAGTGATAGCTCACATAATTAGGGTAAGTCAAAAATATTTAATAAACTTAATGATTTAAAAATGGATAATTTCTGGACAGTTGCAGATAATAATGACATTAACAGACGGTCCTTTAAATAAAGTTTACACAAAAATATTAATGTTATTTGGGAAAGGATTAGACACTAATGTAGTTTGCATTTTTTCTATAGAGCTATCTTATCAATTCAGTATTAATGCAATAATTCCATATGGCTGCAGTAATAAATTACTACAAGTCAAGTGGCTTAAAACAATAGAAATTTCTCCCAGGTTTGTAGGTTAGAAATCTGAAATGAAGGTGTCTTTGGAGTGCCCTTCCTCTGAAGGTTAGAGAGGAATCCTTCCTGACATCTTCTAACTACTGGTGGTTACTGGCAATCCTTCACATATAGATGCATCACTTTAATCTCTGCTTCTGGGGATACCTGGTTCTATAGCATTCTCCCTGCATGTCTCTGAGTCATAACATGACCTTCTTAAAATGGCATCAGTCTTTAGATGTAGGGTCCATCCTAATTGATATGACCTCGTCTTAACCAATTGCATCTGCAAAGATGCTGTTTCCAAATGAAGCCACAAGAGACTCTGGTGGGCATGAAATTGGGTAGGGGCCCTTCATGACAATGTACTTGGTAATATACATTTTTGAGGCAAAATAACAGCACAATAATACCGTTCAAGGTGATTTATTCTTTTTCTTTCCAAGGGACTCATCATTCTATTAAAGAGAAGTTAATATAAAAAAGAACAATTAAGTTGAAAATGTTCAAAGTTTTTCTGGTTGAAAAGGGATTTAAACTTCCTAGATTTTTTTGCAGCTGAAAGTCTCTAAAAGATACAAGGACTTAGCTTAAAAAATAGGTTATTAATGGATTAATGTAAAGCAGAATCTGAGGAAGAAAGAGAAGATATTCCTAAAATACCATATAGACCAAGCTTTTCTTTTAAAATGGTAACAGAATTGCTGACAATTGTTTTGTAAAACATAAAATTAATAATTTCAGCTATCATGCCTTTGTTGGTATGAAGTGATTCTATATTATATTGCAGACAGTATGCCTTGCCCTGCGTATTTTCAAAAAGTAACGAGAAATGCCACTCGAGGATGTTTGAAGAACTATATAGATCAGAGAGCAAAAAGCCCTTTGATCTTCCTTTGAGTAAAGGAGATAGCGAATTGGCAAATGTTACTATATAATACAATAGAAATCTCATTAACTGAAAAAAATCTTACATTGGTGTGACACTCAATAGGAAGTATAAAGTTTATTATCATATAACTTTAATAACAATTGAAGCTCTATGGGAAAGCTAAAAATCAACTGGATTATGCAGTCTTTCAAGTCACTCCAGAATATAACTTCTATCCATTGCTTTAAAGTTGTGCTAAAAATTTACAAAAAAACATCAATATGTTTGATATAGTCCAACAATAGTCACTGACATTAATTTATGATCAACTAGATGGGCCACAAAGATAGTTAATTTAAAGTAGTCCTAGGTCCTTTAGTAGCTTCTTGCTGACAGCAACCAAGAAGACAGAATTTTCAAATAAATATGCAGTGTGATGTGAGTCTCTAACTAATTACACTTTCATATATTTCAATATAATAGTTCATTTGTAAGGGCAAAGAACATTCAATATGCTCTATTCAATCTGAAGACTGATTACCTCAAGGAGCTCTATATATTCATTCTCTCAGCATTTTAGGGTTCTAAGTTTCAGTCAGTATTCTAAATGCCAGAGATACCTGAGTGAAGAAGATAGACAAAACAACAAATACTCCAAAATGAGAAATTTTGTGTCACCATATGGAATCCATGAACTCAAAATTGGAAAGAAATATGTAATAGGTCACCATTATAGTGTATTTCCATCACACTGACATCATAGATGTAAATAACCTCTAGAACATAAAATTTGTAAGTGAAGGTACAAGGAGGGAGGAAGGGGTAATGTGAATTACAATAAGAAAATTCTCACTGAGTAGATGTTATTTGATCAAAGGTTTGAAAGTGGTAAAGGAGCAATTCATGGAGATAACTAGGAAAGAGAATTAAAGGTAGAAAAAAGCATGACTTCTAGCCAGAGTAGAAGCCCTGAGACGGGGATGTATCTACTGGGGTTGAAGATTAGCAAGAAGATCAGAGTGGTTAGAAGAGAGAGTGAGTGTGGTGGGTGGGAGATGATATCAGATGAGCTCAGAAAGACGACAAAGACCAAGTCATGAAGATGAAGCTGTGGGTTCATGCTCAACAAATGCTGAATATTATGGGATGCCATGAGTCATGTCACTCAGATTTTCAATTTTTTTATCTAATAATATATTCTTATTCTTAGGTAACTTTATATTAAAAACACAATTATAGATATTTAAGAACTTTAAAAACATGATTTTTCCTTTGTGATTATAAAATTGTCAAACTATACCTAGTCAAGGCATAAGATGATTTCTTTTGCCTCAAATACATGGAAAAAAGATATTTGATAAATATATTGCCAACGATATTATCAAAAATTGCCAGAATTTTTGATATAGGAATAATTAGGACTCATTTGGGTACAACGATATAAAATAATAGTTTTTATTTTACCTTGCCTTTGAGATAGGACTCAAGGTCTCAACTCCTGGAAATTTCTTCCCACATCACATAACAGGTTGGATCTCTATGGCAAGTACCATATGGCAGAAGTAAAGATTTGTCACTATTAAGATTAAGTTAGAATTGGGCATGGTGGTGCATGCCTGTAATCCCAGTGGTTGGAAGGTTGACACAGGAGGGTGGAGGGTTCAAAGCCAGCCTCTTCAGCAACTTAGCAAGGCTCTCAGTTTTGTGAGACCCTGTTTCTAAATTAAACACATACATACATAATAAATAAATATAGGGCTGGGGTTGTAGCTCAGAAGTAGAATACCACAGGTTCAATACACACACACACACACACACACACACACACACACACACACACGATTAAGTTATACAGTAGGGATACTTTCTTACTGTTCTCTCTCTTCTCTTGCTCTTGATCTCGTTATCATCACTCACTGGGTGGGAAACACACTTTTGTATTGTGAGCAGCATTCTGGTTAAGCCCACATTGTAAGCAAATAAAGCCTGCGGCCAAGAGCCACCCAGGAACTGCAGCCGACCAATGTCCATGTGAAGGAACTGCAGCCAGCCAATGTCTATGTGAAGGAGTGTAGTTATAGTGCCCAAGTATCGGGTGAGCCTTCAGGTTTCCAAATCACAGTCAGGAATTTAACTGGTACCTTATGAAATGTCCAGAACCAGATGACCTCACCTAAGATACTTCTAGAACTTAATGCTGACCCTCAGAAACTGTAATGAGAAGCTGTTTGTTATTTAATGCAGCTATGTTTTATGATTATTCTTCAGCAAAAGAAAAGTAATACATGTCTTGCAACCAGAATGGGGCTGTCAGGAAATAAAATTGAAATGTGAGAATGGGTTTGAAATTAGAAAAAAGACTTTGAAGAGAATTAGAGCAAAAGTCCAATGTTCTTTAAGATAGATATTAAAAGAAGCCTTATGTTGATTGGTAATGTCGGGCATGAGGGCTCACAGCAAAGTCAGGTAAATGTTATTATAAATTCAAGGAAATCAGTATTGTAGTGTCATGACAAGAAATTTAGCGACACTGTAGATAAAGCTATACACCAAATATTTCAATGGGTGTCTAAGGCATTTAAATACATGGAGCATGTGAGATTTTACCAAATATCTAGCTATTCTGAAACTTTGATTTTATCCCAATAAGCCACATTCCTGATTTTAGGCCTTCATAAATAAAAAGTATTTTTTTAATTTAAGCAACTAAGTTTGTTATAGTAGTAATCAGAAACTAATACTAAAATGTCTAAAATATTTCCCAGAAGGCGAAATGGTCATTTTTATCCTGGGCTCAAGTCCTAGATGGAGCTAATGTCTCTCTCTTCCAAGTCTGTGCTGTGCAAACATCCGTTAAACGTGTTCAGAGAGGCAAAAACACCAGAGACCCATGGAGAAGTGCCTCCCGGTCAGGCAGCTGAATGGGCTTCCTGGTATCCTCTTATTGCCAAAAATATGAAAGAGAAATGAGATCAAACAAAGATGGTGCTGTTACACACTAACACTTAATGGTTTGGAAAATTCTATTTTCTCAGATTGCAAAAAATGCTAAAATTTTGGGGAGAGATCAAATTCAAGACACTACTGGGAAAACATAGACCAAATATAAAGCTAAAAATAGGACTAGCTATTTTTTAATTGAGACCTCAGAAATAGCAAAGGTTGTATGTCAGACAAAGTGCCTATAAAGAGAATAAAATGAGTGATTCCTGTATTCTTTCAATAAAGCATTAGTGCACTTAAGATACGGAAGGTCGTTGTCCCTCAACCTTCCTAGATGAGATTCAAGATATTGAAGGGCTTATCTCCAAGAGCTTGAGAAGAGGTTTTTTATCTAGAGGCATGACCCTCAATGTGTCTTAAAAACTCCTTAAAGAAATTTTGTATTCAGAAGTGTTACCATCTTGGACTTAAAAACACAAAGACAGTATAAAATGAAAAAGAGGCCTTTAGACCCACAAAGTTCACTGGCAGTTAGCAGATTGAAGATGCAATGTGCTACTTTTAATAAAAAAGAAAGAACTCAGAAGCAACTATTCACTAGCTTTGAGACCTAATCACAACATAACTACCTTTGCCTGATTAAATTGTGGAATAGTTTTGGGTCAATGACTACTTTCCCCTTCCATTTTCTCCCTTTGTTTTGCAGAAACAATCACACCATTATCCATTGGAAGTATTGGGGACAGATAACTTCTCACTCTAGTTTCCTAAATTGAAGAGAATTTTACTTGAGGTTATACTCACATCCACTACTAGACCTAACACAGATACATGAATCTGGATTTGAGCTGATGTAGTAGTGGGATAAGACATTAGGTGGGTCTTGTGAGGAGGTGAGCATATTTTGCTCATGGGAGAGATATAAATCCTTGAGGACAGGAAAGACTGTGATAGCCAGCCCCCAATAGGGCCCACAGCTGTCCCTCGGCATTCAGACCTTCCACAAGCTCCTCAGATAGGGATTTTCAATGTGCTAAATAAGAAATGGCAGAATACTGCGCTCTCTCTCTCTCTCTCTCTCTCTCTCTCTCTTTATCTCTCTCGCTGACAAAAATAAGTCATCATATTTTAAGCAGGCACAAGGAGGCTCACGTAGTAGGAGCTGAAACTTTAGGTAGAACTGGTGAAGAACTAAGGCCATCAAGTGAGTGATCTTGGAAGCAACTATTACAGCCCCACTTAGGGGTTGAGACCACTGTTGCCCCAGCTAAGAACTGTGGGCTTGTTACAGCCTCTGAGCTCGTCTCACCCTCAGCCCTTGCTAGATTGCGACTGGCAGAACTGTGCAAGAAGATAAATGTTTGCTGTTTTAAGCTGCAAAGTTTTAGGGTAATTTGTTATGCAGCAATATATGACATTCACTGTTGTTTTTGTTGTTCTAAATCACTGTACTTCCAAATAGAAATTTTAAGTTTAAAGAGAGAGATGCATTATCCATCTTAGAGAAAAAGCAAAGCATGGAATTATCTATTTAAATGAGACTAGAAAATATTTTAATAAGTATGTTAAAACTTAAAGTTCAAATTATAACTACTTGGGGCAAAACTCAACCAAAATATACAACCTATTAAAAAGTTAAATGTAAAAATCATTCTAAATAGCATTAAATATATTTTTTGCTTTTACCTTTATTTACAGCATTTGTTCATTTGTTTTCATATTGCTGAATTTGCTGTTTCTTTAACTTTGAATAAAAAGTAAGCAAACACTAACCTGCTGACTATATGAAACTTTACCAATGTGACATCTTCCTGCCCTTGTTTTAGAAAAAAGTGGTAAAACACACCTAAAGCTTTCTGCATATGCTTTCTATTTATACTTTGAATTTTAAAGGAAAAGAAAAGTATATTTACATGAAATAAAGTCATGAAAAATTAATAGGTTTTGTTAATTGGAAAAAGTCAGTCAAGAACATAAAAATAGAATGATTTACCATATTTGTTATGCAATTTTAATACAGAGAAAGTAAAGCAAAATTTTTAACTCAAAAAAGTGTTTTTTCTCTGTCACAATAATTTCTTTGAGTATTTTAGTGCTTGGGTAACACTTTCTAAATATGCAATTTAAAAAGATTCACAAAATGCCTCTCTTATACTGTTTAGTATAATCCTTTTGATAGTTCTTAAATGAGAGCATTTATTCTATTTTTGCTACCAGATATCAGTCTCTTTTTCTATTAGATACTGTGGTTTCATTAAGGTTGTTTTTACTGCATCTTAAATTGACTATGATGCAATTCAATTGTCTCATTTAAGATGGGAAAGTGAGATATGGAAATATTTAAGCAACTAGCCAGAACCCAAATGCTATTCAGTGTCAGAGCGAAAATTTGAATTGTCATTACTTAATTCTAAAGCTTTTTGCTTTCCTAAATTATTCAATAACTTAGAAACTTCTTCACAGACATAGTTTTTAAAAATATCTTCCTTTAATAAGTTTGATTGTTCTAAAAATTATCATTGCTTTGTACTTCCCTATATTTTCATCAACAGTACTTACATAATTTATAATTAATACATATTAAAAATACAGATCAGAAAACAATTAAAAGTAATAATATAATTAAATTTCCACCATTTAGAAATGGGTGTCCTGTGTTTTCTATTGTCAAGTTTCTATACTGATGAGTCAAAACTGTGATTTTTCCCCCTTTGGTTTATATTTCAAAAGAATTCTCCACTTGACAAAAATTAAATATTGATACATATTAATATTTCACCTGTATTCTAGTTTGAATATTTATTAAGTAATAAGAAATATATGCTACAATTCTAATGTCTTTTTCTAATTTTAAACACATATCCATCTTTATATATTGAATAACATATAATTTCCTCAATAGTCTGAAATCATAGATAATCCTATTATAAGTTGCAAAATATAAACAAGTATGTATTTTTTGTTAGTGTCTTGCCCATTTGCCAATACTGGCTCTAAATTCAAGTTTTAAAAATAAAGTGAGATATTTCATATTTTTTATTTTGGCAATGCAAGGATCTACTCTAAGTCTTTGTTGTCTTAGAAACTTCTTAGGAGCTTCTCCATTTTCACTCTTCCTATTTAGTTGTGGATTGCTTGCAAGTTCAAAATAAAATAACATGAGTACTTTATCATAGAAACCTCTAGTGCTCCCTGGAGCTGCTGCTTGCTTTTCCAGAGCCATGGGGTCTGGGCAGCATGTGGTTTGAGTCCTGTTTCTTCTTTTTTTTTGTGGCACTGGGGATTGAACCCAGTGCCACAAGCTACCTCCAAGCTACACCCCCAGCCCTATTTTATTTTTATTTTGAAACAGGTTCTTGCTAGGTTAATGAGACTCTCACTATTTGCTGAGGCTGTCCTGGAACCTATAATCCTCCTGCCTCAGCCTCTCAAGTTCTGGAATTACAAGCATGCGCCACAGTGCCCAGCCAAGTCCTGTTTCTTAAAGTCAGGAAGACCTATGATACTATCTTTTCTTAATTGGTTTTGTACAGAAATGAAATGAACCACTTCTGGTTCCAGGTTCACTGGGCCACATGTGAACTCTCGTTTGTCTCCGAACTTTACCCTGTCACAATTTCTAGGTGAGACATGATATTGAGCAGGAAAGGGCACAAAATCAAGGACCAAATGGCTGAATCTCTAAGTGTAGGATAGTTACCCTGGAGTGCTACCAAGCCCACATGATTTGTATGAGGGATCAACAAACTTGTTATAGCTTCTCTTACCAATTCTCAAGTTGTACATCTGTCTTTTGTAGAGCACCTTCGAAGAATCGGGGATAGGACTCAGTGAACATGATGTGGGTCCATGACAACCTGAGTGTGCACTCCCCTCACCCTGGAGATCCAGCATAGACGGATACCACGATCCAGGCGAGTGCATTCCTGTGTCCCTCAGCTGGCGGGTGTATTTCAGCTATTGGAATGTTCTCAGACCTTCTTCCTCCCAATCTGCACTTGCAGAGGTTTTAATGCCTAGTCGTGTTCTTTAAGCAGTGCAGTCTATGAACTGGTAGATAAATTGCTCAGCTTTTTTGCCCTTTCACAGAAGAAAACATTGTTTATTCTACATTTTTTTTATTGGTTGATTCAGTCCCAGTTTCCCATGCTGATAACCTGCCCATTACGAAACGCTTCATTGGTTTTCTTCCTTCCTGTCTCATTTCCCACTTTCTGTGTATTTCCTCAAGTGACCTTGCAAATTAAATGCTTAAACAAAATTCCTAGTATCTCTTTGCATTTGAAATATCTCCTTAGGATACTAATATTTTTTCAAACATTTAATGGTAACATATAGACAAAGAAGGAAGCTCTGTCATTTAAGCTGTGTATTCTGTGCCAACTTTAATAATGTCACCTCTTCTGCTGGCACCAATTATGCAGGAAACGAAACCTGACCAAGCCCCTGGCTCAAGAGGATTTCAGAGGCAGAGACAAGATCAAAGAGACAGGGTCACTCTTTTTGTGTGGAAATTATGTGTTTTATAGACCTTTAAATTTTTATTCTGGGAAGATTTATTTATTTATTTATTTATTTATTTATTTATTATTGCTTAAAGAGTGTTTTTATGTAACCAGGTGAACAAAAGGAAGTACAGAATTTATTCCACATACTCCAAGGTGACATGCATATGTTATTACTTTTTAGTAGTACCTAACATACAATAAATGCTCTATGAACACTTCGTAATCAATAATCAGGAGAGCAAATAGTCTACATGAGCAGACAGACAAATGCTTTGGAGATGAGAGAGAAATGCTCCACAAAATGGTTTGAGAAAGAAGAGCCAAGAGAACTGCCCTGTATGTAGTGGGCAAATGTAACAAAACTACCTCAAACTTGGTGGCTTGAAGCAGAAACATTTTTCAGTTTACATTTCTGTGGACTGGGTCTTGCTGATGCTCAGCTGGGACATTCTTCTGGTTTCAGTTGGGCTCACTCGTGTGTCTGTGGTCAACCAGCAATGAATTGCCTCACTCTTTATCTGAGAGTTGGCTGACTAAGCTAGAGTGCTGGGGGAAACTAGACCTCACTGTTTAACATGGTAGCTGTCTCGGGTTGTTACATAGTCACTCAAACATAGAAAATTAAAACTTTTGCATCTAGATGAAGTTATAGAAGGGAACGCACCTGAATTCCAGGATTTGTTTGAAAGTAAAAGATCATCACTGATAGTTTAAAACAACTCCCTTTCCTGAATGGTCTCTGAGAAACAAGAAGCCCCCAACTATCTACTTTAAAAATTTGCTTTTCAGTAACTTGAGGGTTTCATCTAAAATATATCTTCCACATCTATAAACTACTGCAATTTTTAATGCAGGTGTATTATTAACTAGAGTAGACTTAAGCAATATAATGCTTTATATCTCTAAACAATGTTAAAATAGTGACTGCATCATGGTTCCAACTTTGAACTGAAAGCAGTTTCCAAATGCATTACTTCTGTTCATTGTCTTGCAGCAATATAATCATATTGCATAAATTGAGATTTAAGCATCTAAATTGAAGTCAACTACTTATAATTAAGCAATTTTAATGTTATCATGAGTTGTTATGAAATACAAAATGATTATCATCATGTCTCATCTATTATTATTATTATTAGTTTTAGCTCAGTAATACAACATTTTTGAGGGTTCTTGCAATGTTTTGTTTCTTATAGTCATTCTATCCACACTCAACCCTAAATGCAAATATTGATTCTAAAACCAATATTCATCAATTAGCTTTACAAATAAATGTGCTCCCAATGCCCTTTCTTCAATAAGTTCCTTTTCCTTAGTTTTCTCCCTGAAAGCCTTAGTTGTACTGGAATGAAAATAATAGCCTATTTTAATATTAAAAGGAAGAGGTTTATCATATAGTTTAAACATTTGTCTTTACAAATTAAATAGTTTACAGTGAATGAAAATGTATTATAAGTTCAAAGCTATAATTTCTAGTATTCAGTTTTAAAGAAACTATATTTAATTTTGAAAAAAATATTATCTATACAGTATTAAATATTTTGAAAGCCATTTGCTTTATTTTGCATTCTTGTTATTAATTTAGTTTTCAGATATCTAATGATTTGAAAAATAATAGGATAATGTAGTATGTAAAATATTAGTATGATTGGTGGCATTTATAACACTAACCATTGCTAACCATACAGATAAAAATATACATTTAGGTAATTTTATGATGAATGATGTGTTAAAATGGCATTTTGAAAGATTTTCTAATATAGAATAAATAATGATAGATAAAGGTCATTTGGAATATTCATGATGCAATAAGGAATTAATTTATCAAAGAAACTATAGAATCCTAATTTTAAGAATCCCTTTAATTAGTTTACTAAAAGAAAGAAATTTGATTTGTGGCAACTTTCTCGTTTTACTAGCTTATTAATATAGTATCTGCAGTACCTAAATGTGCTAATAGACACTAGTTATTTCTTGGAAATATTTTATTTTGTTTTGTACAGCAGTGAAATCCAAGAGAACATTTAATTAAAAATAAAAGTTTTGAAATTTAATCATTTTTATGTAATTTTGTAATTATGTCTCAAAAGTACACATTTCTAAAACAAAGAAATGGAGAATATACTGAAAATATCAATCAATCCAAGGAAAGGAAAATGATACCTGCTGAATATCACTTACAAATTCACTTTCACAGACACTAAAGCATGGATAAACACACATGCACATATGTTTAAACTCAATAAGATCAAATCTAGAATAGAACAAAACTGAAACCAATGGGAGAAAAGATCCATATGATTAATGTGTAGAAAATATACTTCATATATTTTGTTCTATAATATCAAGGAACATTATTATGCTTTTCTTTCTTGATATTTTAGTATTTTGTATAAAAATAATTAGTGAATATGAAATGAAGTCACTCAAAATTTCTTTTTTTTTTTTTTGCGGTACTGGGGATTGAACCCAGGGGCGTTCTACCTCCGCGTTACACCCCCGGTCCTATTTTTTTACACTTTATTTTGAAACCGGGTCTCACGAAGTTGCGGAGGGCCTCACTAAGTAGAGAGAGAGAGACAGAGAGATAGAGAGAGAGACACAGAGAGAGAGAGAGAGAGCTGAGGCTGGCTGTGAACCTGGACCCTCCGGTCTCCGCCTCCCAAACTACTGGGATTACAAGCGTGCTCCACCACGCCCGGCGTCACTCAAAATTTCTTACTGGCAATGTTTGATCCCCTTTAAGGTCTAATATGCACTATTATTTGACCACCCAATTAACTAATTTTCCTCCCATAGAAACCTTATTATACCCAGGTATCCATGTGTCCAGTCCCAGACAGTAAAACATTGTTAATCAAAGCTTATCTTGGTAATACTTCCTCCCTCTACTCTATAGTAGAACAAGTAGTAGACACATGGACCATTGGGACTTAGTGGGAAGTGTGTTCACAGAGAGCTCTGGAAAAAATTTTCAAGTTTGTTTTAAAACAAATGTTAGTATTAGTTGTCAAAGTCTATTTTATTTCAACCCTTTGCCTCCCTCCTTTGGATAATGTGTCTGGGCTAAAGTGATATTTAGAGTTGTTTCAGGTGTGTTGAAACAATGCGAGAAAAATCAAAGCAACAGAGATATTAACCTAGAGCTAAGATATTACTGCAGAGCGGATTCAATCCAGTATCTGATAACCTAGGAGTTTTGCTTTTGCAGTGAATTATATGACTGCATTTTACAAGCATTCTTGCCACCTAAAGCATTATAGCTTATACCTAATACTTACCAGAAAGATAATCTGTAAAAAATCCTTAGTTATAATAAAAAATAAGAGTTACAAGTCATAACAAAGAAAAAAGCAGATACAAAAATTAGAATTACTGAGTGCAGTAAATTTTGATTTGTTACTAAGAACAGTCATGAAAGAAGAAATTAAAAACCTAATAAATAAAACAGAATAAAAAATAACAGAAAGAAATGAATAAATAATAACAGAATGAAAGAAGAAATAGAAAACCTAATAAAATTGAAAACAGAAGAAAGTAGGGAAAATAAATGAAGCCAAATCATGGTTGTATAAAGATCAATAAAATGTATAAATCTCTAGCCACACCAATTAGAAAAAGAAAAGCAGCACGAATTTAAAGTGTCAGTAATGCAAAAGAGGGCATGATAATGAATAATATTAAAAAACTTTATACCAATAAATTTGGGAGCTTTGATTAAATGGACACATGCATTAAAAGATACAAACTCCCAAAAATTAGTAAAGAAGAAAAGATAATTTCTTATAATATGTGGATATATATATTTTGTAACACTAGGGATTGAACCCAGGGGTATTCTACCTCCAAGCTACATCCCTAGCCCTATTTTATTTTTATTTTGAAACGGGGTCTCACTAGGTTGATGAAAGTCTCACTATTTGCTGAGGCCATTCTCAAACCTGCCATCTTCCTATCCTAGCCTATCTTAGCTTGGGGTTACAAGCATGAGCCATCGCCATGCCTGGCTTCGGATATGTTTTAATTAGAAATCTTAACACAAATAAAACTTGAACTTCAAAATCAGATAAATGAGGAGAGAGATCAGTTGAATAGTAGAAAGAGATTGAGTGAGGGAAGTGTGGAGGAGGAAAAGATAACTTGATGAAGGAAACAGTTTAAATAATACTATTTCCATGTATAAAGTTATCACTACTAATGTCACCAACATTATGGGGTGAAGAGTGTGGTGGGACCCAGAGGGAATCACACCAAGCGCCGTGTGCATGTATGTTGTATCACACTGAACCTCACTATGATGTTACAATCCACCAATAGAGGTAAATTTTAAAAAATCCTCAGTGGCAAAACATATTTAAGGAGAGAAATAGCACCCATTCTACATGGACACTCCCCGAAAAGAGAAGAAATCAAAACTCACTTTATAGCCGGGCGTGGTGGCGCACGCTTGTAATCCCAGTACTTGGGAGACTGACCCGGAGGATCCGGGTTCTCAGCCAGCCTCAGCTACTTAGTGAGGCCCTCCGCAACTTCGTGAGACCTGGTTTCAAAATAAAGTATAAAAAAAATAGGGCTGGGGGTATAGCTCAGAGGTAAAACACCCCTGGGTTCAATCCCCAGAACTGCAAAAAATAAAAAATAAAAAAAAACTCACTTTATGAAGGCAGAATTACCATACCCCCTACAGAGAAATTACAAAAGCGTAAAAATGAAGAGCAATACACCAGAACACAAATGCACAAAATAAGTAAATTAATTAATTAAATACAAAAATAAAATCTAGCAATATGTAAGTATGGTGTTGTTTTTTCACTAAGTCGCTTATATAAGCAACCAGTACCCCTAAGGTTGAGGTAAAGCACTCATAAAAGAAGCTGCCTCATGCTCCTAGGAATGGAATCTAGATCTTGTTGGGTGGTCCATTGCCATGGGCCACTGGATGGCAGAAAAGACACTGTGGTGCTGTGCCTGAGGAACTTGCTAGTGACCCACCCTCTATAATGCTAGCAAAATGTGGTCATAGAGTCAGTTCTCCTGAAAGGCACTCCCCTCCACAAAAACTCATTGAGGATGTCAGGCCAAGCTGTGGGGTGCCTCTGGCCATCAAAGACAACAGAAACCTAGGGCAAAAGTAGTTTCACACACCGCACAAACGTGATTCTGGAAATACCAACTGTCCTATAGGACCTTTGCACTAGAGAAGCTGCACATCGTATGGGTTTGCTGCTGGAAATTCACCCCTTGTTGCAGAGAATCTGTACATTCTTTTGGAATCTGTGGTTTCAAATATCATCCATGCTGTCGTAGCATCCATGCAAGAGGAGACTGACTTGCTGAATAAATTTGACTCTGGAAATTCAATCCTTGCTGCTGGACATTGGTGCAGAAGAAGCTGCCTATGCTGTAGAATCTTGCTGTTAGAAATAAGACCTGTGATGCACGACTTGTCACAGAATCCATGGACTGAAGAAGCTGTCATCATGTAGTCACTGGGACCTGGAGCTCCGGGTACTGCACACGGCGAGAGCTCTGGGAAACAAGTTAACCACACAAGAAGGGTTGAGTGCTAGAGCACAGGGAACCAGGAGGCAATATTGTTTATTGGTTTTATGTCTACCAGTACCATTTATTGACAAAGCTTAACTAATGTCACACTAGATAACAAATGAAAATTATTTAAATTTCTCAGATACATTTCATAGAGAATTAATATAGGGAGAATTTGAGATGGGAGAGGAAAAATTAAAAAACTGGTATAATAGTAGAGATCAACTAAAACAGAACAAAATTAAAATAATATTGATAAATCCAAGAAATTTCTGGGAAAAATGTAATGTCTGTGAAAATCATTTAATTTATAAATGTAAGATATTTTTGAGATAAATGAGAGACTATTTAAATAAGTACATAGATATACTTTATCAGTGATTGAAACAGACACTTTTTATGATGTAAATTCTTTCTCAGATGACCTATATATTTAATGTAACCACAACCAAAATCTTAATAGGATTTTGTAGAAGTTGTTAAGCTGATTTTAGTATTCATAAGAAAATGTAAATTATCTAGGACAGTAAAAGATTGTTTTTAAAAGAGAATAATGTAGTAGAAGTTACACTGCCTGATTTCATATAAAGTTACAACAATTGATATAATCCAGTGTTGGTGAAGAATAGACAAATCGGCCAGTGGAGCAGAAAAGAGAGTACAGAAAAAGGGAAAAAAATCATCTTTTTTAAAAATGAAGGCAGGAAAACTTCAACTTCACATCCATATGAAATGACAACAACAACAAAAAAGAAACTATCATGATTGATATGTGGATAAACTTGAAATGGATAGACCTAAATATAAAAACTGAAATGCAAATATTTTTTTGGGAAAACATAGGTTAAAAATCTTCACAAAGATCAGCTACATAAGTATTTCTCATACAGGAATAATAATAAATACACAAATGAGCAAAACAAACAAATGCAATTCTGAAATTAGATTTCAAAAATTATTTTTAAACATATGTTAAAAAGTAATGTCAGGCCACAGACTGGAAGCAAATAATTGTAGTATGTAAGTCTCATAGAGAACTTTTATGTAAAAAATAAAAAATAACTCTTAAAATTATACAATAAGAAGACATAAACACTGGTAAAATGGCAAGAGTTCTGATCCTTTAAAAGTAAATTATAAAGCTGGGTGAGGTGGTGCACACCTGTAATCCCAGTACTTGAGAGGCTGAGAGAGGAGGATCACAGGTTTGAGGCCAGCCTTGACAATTTGAGGAGACCCTGTTTAAAAATAAAAGATAAAGTAGGGCTGGCAATGTATCTCAGAGGCAAAATGTCTGTGGGTTCAATTCCTAGTAACAGCAGAAAAAAAAGCAAATCATAGTACATTTACATAATGAAATACATCCAACTCTGCAATAAAAAAGAAGAAATAATATATTCAATAATATAGACATATCTCAAAATTGTTATCTTGAATGATACAAGTCAAAACTCATTAACATGAAATTATAAAAAAACAAAAGCAGATGAAAGAACAAAAAGTATAAAAGTTTTTACCTAGGACCTAGGACAGGAGTGATTCATTTGAAAAAAAATGAAAAGAAATCCCTGATAGAATTCAATGCAGTATATGATCAAAAGGAAGTCCTTATTTAGGAAATCCTATGTCTTCTATATGTTTTTGAGAAATCTTACTACTTGTCACATATTTTTGAATACTTTTTATTACAAATACTTGAAATAATAAAATTTTTTGATACTTAAAGAGGTAACTGCAAAATATCTGAGATGTGCAATTATTTATAAAAAACTCATTCTCAAACAGTGACATGTATTTGTCTAAGGTAAATACTTAAATATGTCAAATACTTGGTTTATCAGTACATAAATATATTATTAAAATAGTGTCAACTGCTTTGTGTCTTGAAGTTAACTTACCTATTCATGGACAGTTCATTCTTGAAGAATTAGAAACATGCAAACTCACAGAGGTGAAAGGCAATATATTTCAGAAAACTAAGTAAAGCCAAAAAGCCAGGTGATTGAAATTATTTACTTTATTAAAATCATGGAAGATTTATAGACAATGAACCTTTTCAAAGTGAGTAATATGATCCACAGAGAGATCATAACAAGCAAAATGATAAACTTTTGACTAGAAGCATTCAACTAGAACTCTCTGTGATGAATATGTAAGAAACTCATTCATAGGAACTAGTTTAGATATGCTCTTTAAGGATATTCTGTTTTTATTTCATCTGGTGGAGGGCATCCCCAAATGATTCTATTTAAGGTCTATATTTTATAATAAGGAAATTAAAAGAAAGGCTGAAGAGATGATAGTGACAGGATCCTCTGAAATTACTTCATTTCGCGCACAATGACACCGTTCTAAACAAGTATCAGGAAAATGGTCCATGTTGGAGTGCTCAATTCCTTCAGGCACAGGAGGGAAATAAGCTTTGCAAAAATGAACCTTGATATAATCCCTATTCCTTTTGTTATTGTTTAGAACCAAGAGGAAAAGGGAAATCTGTTCGCAAGTATTTAGCTGTCATATGTCAGATGAGAAATGTCAGATAAGAAATAAGAAATGTCAATATATCAGATGAAAAATGAAATCAGAGAAAAAAGGAAAAGAATTAAGAGTTAATAGTTATAGTGTGCCTTTCACTTTTACACGTAATCATCTTGTCAGTTTTGTCAGGTTTCAATATTTTCTATTTTAGAAGTTCAAGTTCATAAAACTCAAAAATTTTTGAGTCATTATAGAATCATTTTCCTTTAAAACCAGAGTACAGTTCTCTCTACCAAAAAGAAAATCACATTGCAATTCAGTGGAGATTTTGTCTTTCTCCCGTAATTCTGTTGTGTGTCTGAGTAGGGATAAGAAACTTCTTACTGAAGAAACAAAGAAAATTTGGATTCCAATCAAAGGTACCTTTTCCTTGATGACCTGAAGTTTGAAGCAAATAGACAAATGTATTTAACTTCTTGCCACCATCTCTTATGTGGGATTCAAAAGTTAAGACCCTCAGAAACTTAGCAAGACCCTGTTTCAAAACAAAAAAATAAAAAAGGCTCCCACTAAACTAGTTAATTCATTAATGTCTCTCGTAATTAAGGAGAAATCTGTAGTCTGTAAAGGAAATATATAGGAACAAGGCTCTGGCATTTCATTGTATTATCACATTGCTTTCTTCTCTCCATAATGTCTTGGGAACAAATTGTTTGAGAAAACAAAATAGCATTTCATGATGTTACGGTTACATTGAGGACAACATTCAAAGGTAACATGAGATGATTCATAGTGCAAGTTCTTAGGTAGAAGTGAAAGGTCCTTCACACCTTGAGAGGATTCCAAGTTAAGTTTCCTAAGCTTACTATTTGACAAGTTAAATGGACAGCAAATTGATTTAACAAATCTTTTCCCAGAAATACCTATTTCTAAAGCTATATAAATCATGTGTTCTTTTCTCTTGCCTGGGAGAAATAATTGAGGTGAAGGCCAGTGGGATGACCTTGATTTAAACAGAAAAATGAATGCAATCCAGGTTAATAATGGCAGAAACATTATTCTCATTTAACTCATTTCAAAAAGTCTCAGGCTTCTTTCTTGTATTTCTGTGTACTCATGAAAAACCTCATCACTATAATAGGTGAAGTTCCCCTATTGTCTCTTCCTCATTTCTGTTCATAAATATCTCAATCATCTATGACTTAAGTCTTTCTGCCCCCCCCCAAATTCTCCCAACTCCAAGCTATATTGATTTCATATGTTCTTTTATCCTCCCTCCTCTTAGTCCTTTATCATATGGCTAACCTTGAATTTTTAATTATACCTTCCTTCCATTTTTCAAATTTCAAGTTTCTATTCTTTTTCTCATATTACTCATGCTTTTATCACTAAGCTCCAAAGGTGTCATCTGATAAATGGAAATATCTTAGTGAAATACAGGAAATAGCAGGAAAATTTTTGAGCAGAAGGAAGATCCATTCTATGTACCAATATATGACTTAAAATAGAAATGTTGTATAAATGCAGAAATGAAAATATATTGACAACAGGATGCAACATTTTATTAAACTGTAATATTTAAATATTCTATTAATATTTCACACAAATTATTATTTATTAAACTTGTATTATAATATTTGAATGAAAAGATCTGTAAAATACCAATTTAACATTATATCTGTAAACTTATTTTATAACATTCTACATTTTAGGTGAGCAGAGTCTTGATATAGGAAAATAAAATAGCTAACATAATCATTGTTATATTGGAATACAAAAACAATAGAAAATTCCTTAGATTCTTGGTTGTCCAAACAATTCAATTCATATATTAGAAAATGTGCTAAGCATAGTACCAATTCTATCCAAAAAGCATTTGATATTTTTTCTTTAAATAATGAATATGAAGTATATCCAGAAAAATTAAGCCATTTGATATAGTTAAAAGGCAGAGGGATAATACATAGGAAGAAATAAATTTGAATATTTAGAAAAAAATAAAAGCAATAGCACAAACGGAACCTAAAAAGAAAAATAAAGCATACTTGACCTGCGGAAAGTATTTATTGGTTTAGATTTTAGGGAGATAAGCAAAGGAAAATAGTGGACAAGACTTTTTATTTATTTAGCTTTTATTATACTACTCTCTAGAAGTAAATAAAGGATAACATGTAAGCCGGGCGTGGTGGCACACGACTGTAATACCAGTACTTGGGAGGCTGAGACAGGAGGATCACAGGTTCATGGCCAGATTCAGCTACTTAGTGAGGCCCTCTGCAATTTAGTGAGACCCTGTTTCAAAATAAAGAATAAAATATAGGGCTGGGCTATAGCCAAGCATGGTGGTGCACACTTGTAATCCCAGTACTTGGGAGCTGAGACAGGAGGATCTCAGGTTCACAGCCTGCCTCAGCTACTTAGTGAGGCCCTCTGCAGCTTAGTGAGACTCTGTTTCAAAATAGTAAATAAAAATAGGGCTGGGAGTGTAGGTAGAATGCCTCCGGGTTCAATCCCTAGTACCAAAAAAAAAAAAAATTCCCAGGGTTCAAACCCCAGTGGCAAAAAAAAAAAGATAACATGTAGGTTTTTGTCCACTGGAGATTCAAATAGTTTCTTTCTGATGTAACAGAGATTTCAAAAATTTATGGTGTTTGTTATATATATTTTGTTCTATAAGTCAGAATTTCATATGATCTTGAAACTTTCAAAGAGAGATGGCCAGTGCTTTTCTTTGTGTTCCAAATACTGTGCAACATTTCTCTTTTGGCCAACTCCAACACATGTCTGTCTGTATGGGGAAGTAGATGGGGAAGAAGATACTGTTCTGCCTTTCATAACTTGATACCATCAGAATGGTCCGTGACTTAACTTCATATCATTCTCATAAAACTACATTTAATTTTTTTCATTTCTAATATAGTTAGTATGTCTTACTTTATAATTGAACTTTCTAGAATTCTTATAATACTTATTTATAATCTTGATAAATTGCCAAAGATTCATGTACTCCACATGTACTCTGTATTTCCATGTTAGAAACTCTTTCATTACAAACTTTTCAATATTAATTTTCTTATTACATTCCTCCTGGAGCAGAATATTTTAATCTTATGAAATTGGATTTTACATAAAGGTATCCTCCTGTTAAAGCCATAATTCTAGGTTATGGCATGCTATCTTTGATGTAACTTTAAAGAAGAAATCAAGCTGTGACAAATATAAATTCTTGAAAATGCTTCATTAATTTGTCCCTTTGAGGTCATTTTTATTTTCAGTTTATACAATAGTGTTATCTTTTAAGCAGAAAGTCTGATAACACTTCCTGCAAGCTTGACCTAATTAGACTCTGAAAGACAGTTGTTTTAAAATACAAAATGTGCCTTTAACCTTGACCCAGGAGACTGGCCCATTATTTTAAGTCTGGCTGTTAAAGCACATACACAGTATTAACTTCATGTTGTTATAGTGGCTTTTACATTGCATTAGAGAAATCAAGAACACATAAATGCAAATATAAAGACAACAACTATAAATTTGGTCATAAACCCCATGCATTATAAATCATGTCATGAAACACAGCTATTGAAAATAAGTCCCACTCATCTATGAATTGTTGAAAATAATATTGTACAACTTAGAGATTAATTGTGAAATTAGTAAACACTTTTATTTTTATTTATCTTATGAAGGCCAAAGAAAAATATTTAATTTTTATTTTCTATTATATACTTTAAAAAATTTTATTAGTGAACTGCAATTGTACATGATAGTGAGATTCATAGTGATATATTAATATATGAAAATAAAACTATTTAGTCTGAGTAAGAAAATACTTTTCAAGTACAAAGAAGTGAGAAAGTCTCCAAAATGGCTTCCTCATATCAATATTAATTTTTATATCTAAGTTAGTGAATAATGGGTACGATATAGAATTGTTACTAACTCCCTTTTGTATCACAGGTAACCACAATAAGTATTATTGTGTGATTCACTCATAAAAACTCTGTTACATAGGTATTGTTCCAATTTTACAATCAGCAGGAACATTAGAGACTTAACTCTAACAACAAATTATAAAACTAATAATGTTGTTCACTTGTACTAAAATATTGATTTTAATACTTTTGAAGTGTTTCCCAAGGCATGATGTGTATACATAATAACACTGAAAAGTTCTTCAACATAGGGGAAAAATGATAATAATTGACCTCAAATGCATCATGAGAACTCTATGACTATAACTTTGAATTTTTTAGTCAAACCCTTCTATAACCAATTATAAATCACTCAATGACTTCTAAGTCATATAAAAATTAATGGACTATAATAAGAATAAAGCTGAGCCGGGCGTGGTGGTACACGCTTGTAATCCCAGTACTTTGGGAGGCGGAGACCAGAGGATCCGGGTTCAAGGCCAGCCTCAGCTCGAGCGCGCAAGCGTTCTCTATCTCTCTCTCTCCCTCCCTGTCTCTCTCTCTGTCTCTCTCTCTCTCTCTCTCTCTCTCTCTGTCTCTCTCTCTCTCTCTACCTAGTGAGGCCCTCCACAACTTCGTGAGACCCAGTTTCAAAATAAAGTATAAAAAATAGGGCCGGGGGCGTAGCACGGAGGTAGAACGCCTCTGGGTTCAATCCCTGGTACCGCAAAAAAAAAAAAAAAGAATAAAGCTAACTTAATTTTATTCTTGTTTACCAATTGTATATGATATTAAACTATATTATATATTACTATGTATGTATATATTTGTATTATCATAAAGTACTATAATATATTAAATGTGTTATATATATATTACCATATGTATTTATTACCCAGTAGTTTCTCAATCAAATCAATAGCCCCTTATGTAAAGGTTGAAAATTCTCACATGCAAAAGAAACAAAAATTGTATCACGTTCTAAAGGAAATATTTTTTAATTAATCTTTTAAAGTACATTTTAAACTTATTTATATTATATAGCAAGATTATCTGTATAAACATTAATTTTCACCAAATTATAAACTCATGCAATAACATTCTATTTGCCCATTTTTTAAATTTTCCTTGCTTTCTCTGCCTCTCTAACCCAAGATATCTCTTCATTAAGTAGTTTTCCTCTTGAAAAAGGAGAAACGACCATTAGATTGCTTAGTACTAGAGGAATAGTTGAGAAAAATGAATTAAATTTAATATATAAATAGAACCCATTTTGATGGTAGTGAATTTCTCCACCTACAGTAATTTCCACTCCTTTTACTGAATTATTTTGGCTCTAATATGTTCTCAATAGTATATTTCTTAACAGTTTACCTGCCAGTACTTTAACTGCAAGAGGAAATATAAAGTAACAGGTCATATACGAAAATGACTAACGAAATGCAGTTGATGAGTTTCTCATGTTAAAAATAGGATAAACTAAAGAGACATCTGTTGAGTTAGAACATATTGTTTTGAATATTTGATCAGGGATAGTATTTTAAATAGTTATTAAGCTCTAAGCATTGACACTTTTATTCTATCACTAAAATATAGTTCTTATATATAAGATACAATAATTGTGTCAAAAGCAAGTAATTCATCCCTAACAATTTTATTAGTAGCTTTTAGAAGTAAAAGAATAAAAAGAAATAACACCCATTTTCTGATAAACCACCTTGATGAGGATCAATGAGAGAAAAAACTCTTTTAGATGAACGAGAATATGTTTTGTGGGGACAGAGGAGGGTACGCAGAAAGGCAAAGACTTGAATCAGGAGGCCCCATCAGTGGCCAATTTGTCATTATTTACAAAGAATCAGATCATGGAAATACTTGACAATGGATCAGAGAATGGAGGAAAGTGAGGACAGGTGGTAGATTATACGTGAAACCCTGATCACTAAAATAAATGAATGGAAATAATAGTTTGCTTTCCCTACTAAATATATGATGTAGAATGAATAATTAGAGCAATCTGTAAATGGTAATGTAGATATGTTAATAATCAGAAATATTTTTTATTGCTTCTGATTCAAATCTCGATGCCTAGTCTTGGAATTATTCTATGATACACTAATCTGTATATTCATTTTCTTAGTGCTTCCTTTTCATTCTATCTTCTGGTGCTTTAAAGGGCACTAAGCTGTATGTTTGTGTGCTTATGTACCCTGATACTCTGCTTCCCTAGTCGCCTTGTATGTGGGATCATAGTTCATTGGCTTAGAACTGCAATCGGTAATGTCCTGTTGCTAGGCATTTGAAGCCATTCCTTCCATTGATAGAATCCTGACTATATTCTTACATTGAGAACATTTTAGAATAATCATGCTTTTTGCTCAGCATAAAATGCTATTGCATTTTTTTCTGTATTCGCTGGCTGTATTAATCCCCTGTATCCTTTGGTTATGTCCATATATTAAATGAACAGTTGGCCAATATGACATTAACTAAAACTAAGTGACTTTTGGAATTTACTAACATTGACATAAATCTTCTCAAAATGACGTAAGGTAAATATAAAAGTAAGGTAAATCATGTATCATTTATTATTATATGTCTTTGTTCTTATAGTGGCAAATTCTGGCCACAAATTATTTCATACTTATCATTGGGAGATGGGGTATAATTCTCTTTCCCATTATTCTATGCTGCCCTTAAGGACTTGCATGAACAATCACCTGTGGTTGGAGTGAATCCCAGGGCTTCCAAAATTAGTCACACGAAAACTGGAAACTACTCTCTGGGCATCTAAAAAAACTATTCTGAAGTCATGGGAAATTATTCAAGTGCAAGTAACTTGATGGGGTGGCTATATGGAGAATTTCTGAGAGAGGGGTCTAGTTGAGTCCAAATTTCTAGCCAAACCTGCCAAAGTATCAGGTAGTTGGCTGACATAATTTTAGACCCTGTAAAAGCTCATTGGCTAAAGAATCTTCCATTCAATTTCTTGCCCATAGAAATATAAAATACAAGACAATGTTTTTATTTTATGGTAATAAGATATATAGCATTAGATGACCATAATACCCATCCTATACTTGGTGACAGCTATCTCTTTACCAATGTTAAAATCTTCATGTTCTCTCAGATATTAGCACATGCATTTGTCTTCATTACTTGCAACTAAAATATTTGATTTGTTTTCTACTTCTTAGAGTTCATATCCCATTATCACAGCTATACACATTCTGTCACAGAATCAGGATAAATAATCTAGAAATAAGAATGCCCATGGGTTCACTCAATAGGACCAAAAAAAAGAGAAATCCCTTTCATCCTATAAGATATATGTGTGTAGATGTACACATATATATGATAAAATATAATTATGAATATGTATACAATGTATGTAAGAAATATTTGCATATGTTTGTGTATATACATACACACATATGTGCAGTATATACATATACGTGTGTGTGTTTTTGTTTATGTATATATATATATATACATATATAATCCCTTGAGTATATGACCATAATACCCAAATTACATAATTAAAATTTTATATAGAATATGAACAATGTCTCCAAATTTGAAAGTGATGAATGATCATTATATATTAGCAGAATAAAGAGAAAAAGAATTAGTCTTAGGAGAGGTCACATATGTAGTTGGAATAAAATAGGAATAAAAACATAAACTTGACTCTGTTACTTTGATATCACCATAAAGAAAGGAAGTCCACATAAACTTGACTCTGTTACTTTGATATCACCATAAAGGAAGTCCCAGAAAACTTTTGTCAAGAATCACATCTCACTTAAGCACACACACACACACACACACACACACATACACACACACCATAATATTGGCAAGTTTGAACTACTAGATCTTCCTAGATAGATTTTTTTTCTAAAGTATTTGTGAAGAGTGTTTCAAAAATATGGAGGAAAACTCGTGCGTGGTGGCACACGCTTGTAATCCCAGTACTTGGGAGGCTGAGACAGGAGGATCTGGGTTCGTGGCCAGCCTCAACTACTTAATGAGGCCCTCTGCAACTTAAGGAGACCCTGTTTCAAAATAAAGAATAAAAATAGGGCCGGGGGTGTAGCCCAGAGTTAGAATACCCCTGGGTTCAATCCCCGGTACTGCAAAAAAAAAATATATATGGAGGAAAATGAATACTGCTGGAGATACTGAGCTGTAATTGGAAGAACAGATGCTGAGCAAGCGGCTGAAATAAGTAGAATCCTGCCTGTGGTACTTACTTAAATATAACATCGCACAATTTATAACCTTTCTGTATATGTCTTCTTTCTTCTCTTAGAAATGTAATATTAACTCCTGGTTTATTTCTTATAAGTTTTGTTTCATTTTGTTTTGTGGTGCTGGGGATTGAACCCAGAGGCATTATACCTCCAAGCTAAATTCAGCCCTATTTTTATTCTTTATTTGGAAACAAGTTCTCACTAAGTTTTTGAGGGCCTTGCTAAGTTACTGAATCTGGCTTCAAACCTGCAATCCTCCTGTCTCAATCTCCCAAGTACTAGAATTACAAGAGTGTGTCGCCATGCCCAGTTTATTTCTTGTAATTATAAGGATTGCATGTTCATAACATTGTTCCCTCATACATATAACTAAATTTGAATTTATTATTAATTTATACCATGTTTCTGACACGAGAAACAAGGCATCTGAAAGTCATGTGTCCTGCCTCAAAATAATGTATAATCCATGCCTATCTGTCATAAGCATTTGTTATCATATTCCCAGTCTGTATTAGTTAGGGTTCGTTAGAGTAACAGAACTCACAGGATGTGTATATAGTAAAAGGGAATTTATCAAATCAGTTTACAGTCCAAAGCAGTGTAGCCCCAAGTGTCTGCCTGCACGTGGAGAGCCGGAGGAACCAGCAGCTGGTTGAGTGATCCAAGAGCTGGAGTCTCAGAATAGGAGTGATAGATAATGCAGTCCCACTCCAAGATGGAAAGGCCAGGAAACTCTCCAGAGAAACGATGGTGAAAGTCCAGTTTAAAACACTGAAGGCAGATATCCCAGGCAAGGGAAGATGTGCTTTTCTCAGGAAGAACCATGCATATTTCATGCAGCTTTCTCCTTTTTATCCAGGTCCTGTGCCTATCAGAACCATGCTACCCACATTCAGGGCAGGACTTCTCCTCCAATCTACCCTTACATAAACCGATCATCTCATCAAAACCCCCCAAATCACATAATCTTAGATGTTTCATGATCCAGTCAAGTTGACAATCCAGATTATCCATCACATAATCTTAAATCATTGTGTTTTTCTTAAAATCAAATGAATAATGTAATTAAATTTCATTTACCTTTTAAAAGCAAGATGAGGATTTTACCTATGTTACAAAAGTTATTGTAATTCAGTTTATACCTTCGGTGTTTCTTTTTTATAGGGTACATCCAGGCTTTATTTTCCTCATGAGTCAAAATAATTTTTTAAATTCTAGGGTATTCAAAAAGTGTATTTCGTATCTATTATTGTTTAAGTTTCAATGTAGGCTCTCATGACAAAGGATATCTCCTGACTTCTGAAATTTTTCCCCGTCAGATTTGATTTAGCTTATGCGACTTGATTTTATGGAATCACAATGTGGCCTAGAAATCATTTTCAAAGTCAGATGTAGCTTATTCTGACTAATTCTGTCATTCATCATCATTTGAAGTCTCTCTTGGGTAAGCTTCAGTTTGTACCAAATTGTGCAATATGGTCTGGGAATGTGTCCTATTGTCTAGAGGAAGCTAAAATCCAGACTGTCAAACTCTTTTCAATTAGGATTTTGTGTAGGATTTAAGTTACAGTAAAACCCACAAAATAGAATCTGCAGTTGGCTTCAGAGAGAAATGAGAATTATTGATGCAGGCAATTTGAATGTTATGCTGAATATTGCATAGTTTCATCTAAAAATATGAAATTCTACTAGTATATTCTGATGTATTTAATACTGTATGGTTTTATCTAGAGTAAAAATAGGAAAAAACATTGATATCAGAATTAATTATTTGATCAATGAATTCAAAATTTCTCATCAGGATTTTAAATTATTTAGGTTTCCTATATTATAGTTAATATATATGTGTTATTAATAATTGTTTTGTTTTAATTTATAAACACTACATATGTAGGATTGCTGCTTTTCATTAGAATGAGAAAGGTAGAGTTCCATTAAGGTGGAATTGTTCAGAGGAAATTATTGCTACCAGTGTCTACTAGAAGAATTGGATAAATAATGAACAGAATTATCTGTTTGTAAATAATAAAGAGCTTTATAAGGATGAAGACCTAGAGATGTTAAAAATCACAGAGATGAGTTACTCTAAAGAGTTAAAATTGCAGTGAAGCAGTAAGAAGGTGTGATTGCGGAGCAAGTGGAGGAGTGGGTAAGTGGGTCTTCACTAGACCTGAAATCTGCTGGAACATTGATGTTAGAATTCTCAACCTCCATAACTGTAAGAAATAAGCTTCCATTCCTTTTTTTATAAGCAACACAGTCTATGGTATTTTGTTAAGGCAATCAGAATGAACTAAGACAATTTGATTATATCCATTAATTCCCTTTTTTTAATGATACTGGGGATTAAACCTAGGGGCACTCTACCACTCTGCTTCATCTCCAGAGCTTTTTATTTTTCACTTGAAACAGGGTCTTGCTAAATTAGCACATATTGACCTGCGATCCTCCTGTCTCAGTCTCCCAAGTGCTGGGATTATAGGCACTCACCACTGTGTATATATATATATACATATATATACATATATATATATATATATATATATATGGCCTGATACATGTATGTATATGTATATATGTATATATACATATACATAATTTATATTTATTTCTACATTTATCTATCTATAGCTATTCTAGATTAGTATAGCAATTTGTAATTCTACTACTTATCTGCCACATAGTGAATGCTCATTAAATTGTAAGTAACAATTATCATGAATGTCAAAAAAAAGCATTGGAAAAGTATTTCAAAATTTGTTCCGAGCATGTCTTAAATCTGTAATATAAACAAAGTACTAAACCATGAAGTTTTATTGTACTAAACATTCTAAATTTTCAACAGATTTTTTATTATTTTATTAACATAATAACTGCTTAAGTATTGAATATAAAATAAAAAGAATAGCATTTTATTTCCACAAATGGCTTTGGTTATTACACCATATTGTTATTCTTTAAAATACATCTAGCTGGGTGTGGTGGTACAGGCTGTAATCCCAGTATTTGGGAGGTTAGGAAAGGAGGATTGCAGGTTCTATGACAGTGTCAGCAAGTAGTGAGACTCTCTGCAACCTAGCAAGACCCTATTACAAAATAAAAATAAAATAGGGCTGGGAGTGTAGCTCAGAGGTAGAATGCCACTGGTTTCAATCCCCAGTACCACAAAAGCAAAACAAAAATATTCCTATATGGGGCCTTTTTTATGGGTGAAATTTATATGACTCAAACAAATCTCCAAATGTAAAATGATGATAAATTATTTAACTGAGAAGTAGAGCAGCTGTTGTCTTAGAAAGGTTTTGATTATTTTTTGAATATTTCTCAACTCAAGTTTTATACTGAAAATGTTTCAAGAAAAATCAAATTGTGTCTGTTAATTTTGCCAAACTTCTAAAGTTTATCAAAGTTCCAACTGCTTATAATCAATCAAACTCTATTAAATGCTAAAAATGAGATTTTAACACTTCTTTTCATTTATAGATGTTCACTATAATAATGTCACTTTAAGAAAGCATTTTCTTTCTTACAGAAAAAGAAAAAGAAAAAGAAAAACTTCATAATTCCTTCTTATTGATCTATGTAAGATTTATAAAGCTGCTGTCTATCATGTCTGGCAGACCAGATAAAGGCTTAAATATCTCTTCTGCTGATATATTGAAGGCTCAAGGACAGATGGTGATTCATTGAGATTCTCATGAATGCGGTGCCTTTTTTAAACAGAATTACATAAACCCATAACTACAAAGACTTGTGAACATCTTTGTCTTTAATTTTAAAATAAGTAATATTCAACAAATGGATAGCATAGTATAGGAACAGTTTTTATCTCAAATGTACCACGAATTTAACAGTAAATATTACATTTTTGAATACATATTCACACATATACATAGATTATTATCATACAAAGTCACAGTTGGAATTTTATAATTTAGAAATTTAAGCTATTGCCCATTAATATGTAGAATTCCATATTGCGGGTGTAAATTTAATTGTTTGCCAATAATGCTAATAGGTATATAATAGGTAATAGGTATAGTGAATGTTGGGGGAAAATCATGCACTATTATGGAGGTTTGTATAATTACATTTATATTTTCAAAACTTTATCATAAACTAAGTCGGTTTTTTGTGGTACTGGGAATTAAACTCAGGGGCATTCTACCTCTGAGTTACACTCCCAGTACTATTTTATCTCTTATTTTGAAACAGAGTCTTGCTAAGTTGCAGAGGGCCTCACTAAGTTGCTGAGACTGGCCGCGAACCTGTGATCCTCTTGTCTCAGCCTCCCAAGTACTGAGATTACAGGTGTGCACTACCATGCCTGGCTATAAATTAAGTTTTAATAAAGTTCTCTTTCCATGTGTAATATGAAATTTAAGCAAAAACTAAAACTATATAATCCCAGGGATACTTCTGTTATTAAATGTTATATCCTGATCAATTTTTGAAGAAAATTTAAACAATCTTTTCTGGTCTACATAACTAGTAATATAATTGAACATTAGCTTTTGAAGTTGTCTAGTTACGGTTCATCCACTACCATTTTAAATTTTACATGTCTTGTGCATATATATGTATATATTAGATATATACATATATATTTGTATATATTAGTATATATTATATATACAAATATTCTTGTATATATATTTTGTATATATTATATATATTTATGTATTATATGTATTTATGTATATTACATCTATATCATGGCTTTTTTAAAAAATGAAACTTCATTTTCTGAGAATTACTTTCTTTCCTTACTCAAAGTGATAAATTTTCCCACATCAGCCTTATTTGTACCCTCAATAGTGTGTACAAAGACAGAAGTATTCTTTCATTCAGGATAAGTTATTTGAAAACATAGGACTACAGAATAAAATTATTAGAGGTTCTGAGATATGTCTAGAAATGTTATGCCAACTGAGAGCAATATTTATTTATTTATTTATTTATTTATTTATTTATGGTACTGGGGATTGAACCCAAGGGCATTCTACCTCTGAGCTACACCCCAGCCCCATTTTAGTTTTTATTTGAAACAAGGCCTCACTGAGTTGCTGAGGGCCTCTCTTAAGTTACTGAGACTGGCTGAAAACATGTGTTCTTCCTGTCTTAGCCTCCCAAGTACTGAATTATCTGCATGTGCCACCCTGCCTGTCTCAGAAGAAATTTTAGATAAATGAAAAAGGAAAGCAGGCTCTGAGATTCAGGAAGTGATGTCTAAGTTTTAGAGCTGGTATTGTTTGAAGCTACCCTGGCACTCACTGCTAAGCCTTGGTTGTCCTTTGAACATAATCTCATAGACCACCAACATCAGCCAAATGGCCTAACCAGAGCACATGTTTGGAGATAAGCAAGTTGCTTCAAACTAGAAAGGACAGACTTCTCAATACATGTTTTTCTTTGAGTTGAACTGAGCAGGTATTCAGCAATTGTAAATAAAATTGGATTTCCAACTTTCACTACATGCAAAAAATAAAAATAGGTTCTGATAAATATAAGCTGTACCAAAGAAACAGAAACAAGTAAAATTCTTGAGAATAAAGAAGCTATTATCAGCAAGATAATAAATATAATATTGTTACTCATATTTGAGAACATATTTATCTTTTCCTTTAAAGAATTCAGCACTTTCCTTTTTCTGTTAATATTTCTAAAGATATTTTCTGTGTACATGTGGTTAAATGTTCAATTGACATAAGGGTACAAACATAGATGTACAGTTTTTCTAAATAAAAATAAATAGTATTTGACTTTAAATAAAAATAGTTGTGATTCTAGCTTGTTCTAGAGCTATTGAATCATTCATGGCAAAATTTTGTTTGGTTCAATTTTCTAAACCCAGAAATATAGAAAACTGAGCCTTCCAAATTAAACCTTAGAAGGAAATGTTTTTGGAGAATTGCCCTATACAGCGTTTCTTTTTGTGACTCTTTCTTCTAATCATATTCTCTCTGGATGGTCCCCAAGTCCCATCAGCTGTTGCATATTGGAGTGCATGGTTTCAGTTGCTTATGTGGAAGAGTTATTAAACATCTTTTTTTCAAGTAAGAACCCATTTAAAGCAATGTGGCCTGTTTCTATCAAGCTACTCAAAGTTCTTCCAGTCTTGTCCGTTGACCAGTTCCAAAGTCATCTCCACATTTAATGACACTTGTTATAGCAGCACAATACAGATGTATTATTTACATTTGTCAATGTCAGAAATATAACACACATCTCAGGATGTCTAAATAAAGATATGGGCAGGACCATGTTTTTTTTTTTTTTTTGATGATTTGAGCAGAGTCTGTTTTCTTGAATATTCCAGCTCTAAAGATGTCCTGCTTTAGCTGGGTGTGGTGGTACATGCTTGTAATCCCAGTACTTGGGAGGCTGAGACAGGAGGATCTCAGTTCGTGGAGAACCTCAGCTACTTAGTGAGGCCCTCCACAACTTAGTGAGACCCTGTTTCAAAAATAAAGAATAAAAAATAGGACTGGGAATGTAGCTTGGAGGTAGAATACCTCCCCCAGGGTTCAATCCTCAGTACCAAAAAAAAAAAAAGATGTCCTGTTTTCCCTAGCCAGTGGCTCCCTTCTAAAGCACAAAGACAGTAACTATGTATTACTCCCTCTCACTTCAAATCACTCATGCAGGCTCTCCTCCTCTGCTTTCTTCTTCTACATTCAGGTCCCTCTGATTACTCTGGGTGGACCCAGGGATGATCCGGGATTATCTCACTATCTTCAGTCAGCTGATTAGCAGCCTTGAGTCCCTCTAAAATCTTAATTCTTCTTTTCATGTAACCTAAAATATGTATAGTTTCCAGTGATTAGGACACGAGTATTTTTGGATTGGGTAACATTATTCTTCCCACCACCACATGAGTTGCTCATTATCCAGATTCTAGTATGTCTTTCCTCAGCCACTCACTTTTTACAAGCTTGATAAAGTGTCCTGCAAGACAGGTTCTTCAAATATTTGAGAACATCTCTTCAAAGTTTCAAGGTATATCCATCAGCATTCTTGCAGCTATAATCTAAAAGATTGACCACATGACTTAGAGGAAAGTAGATTTATTTTCTTACGGTTTTGGGCTAAGTCCATGTGAGGCTGGGGACCATGGATTTCAGGGCATGGTGGCTAGTGGCGGGAGGTGGAGGGAGAGTAAATGGATTATGTTTTTCATATCAAGGAGGCTGGAAGCAAGAGAGAGATCAGGGGGAGGAGGAACCGAATGTAATCTCCAATGCTGCACTCCCAGGAACCATTCCTCCAGCCACACCCTACAGGCATAACAGCTACCACCCAGGTAAATCAATTACAATGGATTTATCCAATTCTGAGATTACAACCTTCATGACTCAATTATATCAACCCTGAATATTAATAAATGAGCTCTCTAGGGGATATTTTATATCTAACTACAACACAAAGCTTGTTTGCATCACTAAGGACTGAACTCGGGGGCGATAAATCTCCAAACTACACCCTCAGCCCCCCTTTTTAAAATTGTGAAACAGGTCCTCCCTAAGTTGTTGAGGTTCTTCCTAAGTTGCTGAGGCTGGGCTAGAACCTGCCATCCTCCTGCCTCAGCCTCCCTAAGTACTGGGATTCCAGGCGAACACCACCAAGGGGGCTCTGTAAGGTATTAAATCCTATGCTACTCCTCCATGCTTCTTCTTGTCAAGATTTGTGCTTACCACCACAGAGATTTCACTGCCTGTCCTCGGCTGCTTAGTCAAATGTCCACAGGAACCTGTTGGTCTCGTATCTTATACAGAAAAGGGGTTTTGAAGATGAGATTAAGTCAAAGATCTTCAGATGGAAAAAATTAGATTGAGTTATTAGATTCAGCCATTATAAATCACAAGGGTCTTTGCGAGGTGGGAGAGCCAGAATTAGATAGCAAATATGACAATAAATGCAGAGGTGATGACAGACAGACATGCACATGAGAGAGACAGAAAGATGAAAGCTCTCTCTTTCTGATGAATTTTATATGCTTATAAGAATTATATAATGCTTAAATAATAAACAGCATGCGGAATAAACAGCATAAGCTCAGGAATGCAGATGACTTCTAGACGCTGGCAAGGCAAGGAAATGGATCATCAACTAAAGCCTTCGGAAAGACGGCAGCACAGTCAACCCACTTCAGACTTCCGACCTCCAAAACCATGACAATCTGTGCTGTCTTAAGACACTAAATTTGTATTAATTCATTATGGCAGCAGTAGTACACTAACATACCCACCCACCACATTTTTGAGTTTCAGTATGTGGTAAATGATTGGCGTAAAATCAAAACCTAGAGCTAAGAAAGCCATGGCCAGCTCCGTGTGATTCTTTCTGCCTTTCTAAAAGTAAAAATCCCAGGAAATAAAAACCTTGGTTTTAGTATAAATTCCACAAGAGTTCCACTTATCTTCCAGCATAAATTTAAGAAATGTATCCTGAATATTCAGCCTCCCAATGTTGCCAAAGACTTGTTTCAAAAGACACAGACACTTGGCCAGGGTCACAGAAGCCCTGTTGGTTTTGAATCCAAATGGCCACAGGCGATACTGTCTTTAGATTGTTCATTTGGAATCCCACATCTGGGAATCAGGTGCCTGATAGCTGCCACATTTTCTAAAATGATCAGAAACACTTTGCCTTGGCAAAGTTTTCTCTTTCTCCTGAGAGAAAAAGAAAAGCAAAAACAAAAACAAACCAGCAATAACAGAAAGCTTTTTATATTTTAATTATGGCAAGCCTCACCTTTCCTATTTTGCCTTAACTTACTTTTTTAATGTTAAAACCTCCTTCCTCAAATCTGCCCACATGCTAACACCTAAACAGACATATCTAAAACCATGGTTGTGTCTGGGAGAAAGTGGAATCCCTCTCCTGAAATGACACATTTTCCAGGAGAGTTGTTTTTGTTTTGCTTTATTTGAGGGTACTTAGAATCTTACACAGATATTTAAAAAGATCATTCTTTCCTATCCTTTCTAAGCATTCATTTAATACTAAGAAGGATTATAATATCACCCCCCAGAACATCACTGGCTGCATTTATAAGCACCTATCTTCCTTTTGGTTGGAAATCCATTCCATGTTTGAAAATATTTTGCAGTTACTTTCAAAAGGGATCTCTTCACCTCCCCCTTGTAATTCAGTAAGCAGGCAGTGCTTTGGAATTCCAAACTCCTCTCTGAAAACTATTTCCAACAGAGTCATAACCATCTGTCAAAATAAGCTCACTACAATTCTAGGAGTTTTAAGTGGCCCATTAAGCCGACACTCCCTGGCCTAAAGTCTTAGCCAACCCACATGTAGTCCCTCCATTAAATGGGGACAAATCATAGTTTACAAACTACAGGATATGAGATGGATTGCTTATTTTAAAATTAAAAATAAGTTCTGTTACTCAATTTCATCTTGGCCATAAAGCAAATATGATTCTCTAGCTGATGGGGAATGCAAACAGTCCTAGATGCTGTCTCTGCTCAGACACAGTGTAAGTTAATAAACTCAAATATTAAATGTGGATGTTTTTGCCAAACTGAATCCTTCATCACTCTGAAAGATGGGTTCTTATATTAAAGTAAAATTGTTTTAACAGATTGTTAATACATGAAACCTGTGATAGTTTTAAGTATCAGTTATTAAACCTTTCATTTTTAGTTTTCTGTGGTTGTTTCAGATAAGGAAAGGTCTTAAATTTAAAAAAATACATTATTTGTTGCTGATATTTTACTTGAAATGAGCTATTTTAGATGGCAAGATTATTTTTAAATACTAACAAAATTAGACCTTACTATACTTTTTCATCTGTACATTGTATCAACAAAATTTTCACTTTCAACTCCCTACAAGGGTCAAATGAATTGAAACGTAACTACTATTGAATATAATACATGTATTCTGCTCATCTCTTTTTTTCCTTACAAGAAAATGCTTCCTAGGTTTCTTCTCTGCCTTGATTTGTGACTCACATGCACATTTTTTAAACCAACAAACTAAATTTACAAAAAAAAGTCAGCAGTGAATCTGAAGTTTATGTAAAAGCCAGTAATTTTCACTTTGCCACTTCTTCTATTCTTATTTGTCAGTGATTCTACTTTCTCAAGTAAGTTTTTGCTTTTGGGCTCTACTTGGTGTGAACCAAGAAAAAGATGCAGGGGTTGGTGTTAATTTCCAGTTTGTTGCCTTTTACAGAATCATTGATCATTGCATGGCATGTAATCCTAAAATCAGAATTTCACTAGCTAATTAGTCCTATTTTGGAAATTATAGGGCCTCGTTATTCTTGCACACCCTACCCCCTAAAAAGAAACTATCCCTAGTGTCAGTGAATGTAGACAGGATGAGGCTGTATCGGACATGTTTGTTCAGCTGCCCCTCCAGCATTGTGGGCACTCTGCTTTTATATTACTGCTACACTACTGCACTCACATTGTTAACCTATCAGATGTGGCTCCTCTTAGCTATGCTTAGATGGGAAAAGACTGCTTCAAAAATGTTCTTTCTAGCATCTCTTTACCTACTATTTTAAAGTGTTCTAAGATTAGTTTTAGCCTATAGATTCCCAAATAATTTGGTCATAACAGGATTAAAATATATTTCTTGTTTATATTTATAAAATAAATCTAGTTTACACTATAAGGACTGCTTGGGGAGGTCCTCCAAGAGCCAGGACACTTCTATCTCAATGCTCTACCCCCTCATCTATAGCAAAAAGGCTTCCATCATAGTCAAAGATGGCTGCTTGAGTTTCACTCCGGGGAGACTGTTAAAGCAAACAGGAAAAGAAAAGAGCTAAAGAAAGGCACAACATTTTTAATCTCTCTATTGTAACTAGTAATTTACCTTCCACTCTTTTTGCAATTCCAGTGGATTCTGTCTTTTCTACTGGGAGGTCCACTGTCAAATATAGGAATTTGGTCTGAGAAGAGTATAGTCAGTTCATCTGCATCAGAATCTAAGTTTCATATTTTTCCTCTTTTAACAGAAGTTTATTCCCCATATCTTGTCTGGTATAGAAAAGAAGACACAGGAGGAAGTGAGCAAAAGAGAAATTCTGGAAGAAATTAGAGGAAAATATCTAGTTCAGCAAGTATTCTTTAGACAATTACTTTTTCTTACACTGGGACCACAGTTTTCAGGGAAACAAGAATTGATTCTATTTTTTATGGCTCTCATGTGTTTTATTGACACAATTAGTTTCAGTATGCCCAGAATATTTAGCATAGAATGTTGTAGATAAGCTTTTGAGGTGCGGCAAACTAGTAGTTTAGGTAAAATTCACTGAATTGCTACCACGTGCATGTATAAAGTTACTCATACCTTTAATCTCACTGGGATGGCACTGAGTTAATATAACCAAAGTCAAGCCAGGTTTATATGATTTCTAAAATTTCCAGGTAAGGATTCCCCTCCATTCTAGAGTTAATGACATACATAACTAATAGATGCTTGACAATGGATATATTTGGGTTTTTTTGTTTATTTGCAGACTTGAGCTCCATCTTCCAGGAATTCCTTTCCAGTGGCATTGCAGAGTTTTCAATGTCAATAAATTCTAAAGGAAGCTGGATGTGGTAGTGCATGCCTATAACCCCAGTACTTGGGAGGCCAATACAGGAGAATTGGAGGTTTGAGGCCAATCTCAGCAATATAGCGAGACTCTCAGCAACCTAGTAAGACCCTGTTTTAAAACTATATATATACATACATATTAAATATATATTAAAAAGTGGCTGGGAGTGTAACTCCGAGATAGAATGTCCCTGGGTTCAATCCCCAGTACCACCAAAAAATAAAAAATAAATAAAGAGAAAAGAAAAACTCTAAAAGAAATTCTAAGCTAAGTTAACAGTGCAAAACGTATGAGGACTTGTCTCATCAGACCCAGCAGTTAAGCTTAAACTATAAGAAGAACAGAGATACTTGAGAGGAAAATACTCTTACAGTGCCGAAAGAGAAGGGAAGAATTACTGGAGAGTTCAGTTATTAAAAAATGAATTTGGGAAAGTTAGTGCTGGGTTCAACCTTTGTGTAATCACTTTGCAATTATCTCTCAAGTGCCCAACTTGCACATAAAAGATCATGTTTTTCCATAGATAATTATCCATTCACAGGTAGGAGAATATCCCAAATGATATTCTAAACCTAGGTTTGGTGCACAGTTATAATACATTGTTCATAAAAGGAAGGCTTTTTACAATGAGTGACTATTCTTTTGTGAAGCTCATTTTCCATGTCTCTCTGCCTCCCTGCTATGAACTGATTTTATTTATTTATTTATTTATTTATTTTTATTTATTTTTTTTTGCTGTACCGGGGATTGATCGCAGGGGCGTTCTACCTCCGCGCTACGCCCCCGGCCCTATTTTTTATACTTTATTTTGAAACCGGGTCTCACGAAGTTGCGGAGGGCCTCACTAAGTAGAGAGAGAGAGAGAGAGAGAGGGAGAGAGGGAGAGAGAGCGAGATAGCTGAGGCTGGCCGCGAACCCCAATCCTCCGGTCTCCGCCTCCCAAAGTACTGGGATTATAAGCGTGCGCCACCACGTCCGGCTTGAACTGATTTTAAAAAGTACTAAGTGCTGGGCGTGGTGACGCACGCTTGTAATCCCAGTACTTTGGGAGGTGGAGTCTGGAGGATCTGGGTTCGCGGCCAGCCTCAGCTCTCTCTCTCTCTCTCTCTCTCTCTCTACTTAGTGAGACCCTCCGCAACTTCGTGAGACCCGGTTTCAAAATAAAGTATAAAAAATAGGGCCGGGGGTGTAGCCCAGAGGTAGAAGGCCCATGGGTTCAATCCCCGGTACGGCAAAAAAAAAGTACTAAGTAATAAGTGCTAAGTAATCAACTCTGTTTTTCTTTCTCCATGTATATATGTACACACACACACACACACACATCAGAAACTGTCAAGCAAAGTCACATAACAGATAAATAGCATGGGGTGATGAATTTTGTAACTGGTTTTTGGATGGATCTAGTCTAAGCACAGCCTTGGTGAAAAATTAAAATTAAAGCTAAAACACTAGAGAAATAGTACATTATGAAGGTTTTAGTTAGTGAATGTTGTTTAAGTTCAGGCTCTGTCCATTACTAGCTGGGAGGCAATTGGCAAGTTGTTGTTTATGTCTGTTTTGCTGAATCAATTCTTTCCTTCCTTCCTTCCTTCCTTCCTTCTTTCCTTCCTCCCTTCCTTCCTTCCTCCCTTCCTTCCTTCCTCTCTTTCTCTCTCTTTCTTTCTTTCTCCCTCTCTTTCTTTCTTTATCTCTTTCTTTCTTTCTTTCTTTCTTTCTTTCTTTCTTTCTTTCTACCTTTCTTCTTGTGGTACTGGGGATTAAACCTGGGGCCATTCCACCACATAGCTACACTGCAGCCCTTATTTTTTATTTTATTTTTTTACTTTAAAACAGGGTCCTTTAAGTAGCTAAGTTAGTGTACACTTGCCTTAAACCTGGGATACCCTTGTCTCAGTCTCCAAAATATTGGACAACCAAACCTGGTGAATGTCATGATTCTAATTTGTAAAATAAGAATAATTAAATTATATAATGTTTTTGGAGGGCTTTTCATACTCCACAAAATAGTTGTTGAATGATTTGTGGTTATTACTATTATGTTGTGTAGGGTTTTTTTGTGTGTGTGGTACTGGGGATTGAACACAGAGTCATTCTACCTCTGAGATATGCCCCATCCCCCCCTTTTTTAAAATCAGGATCTCCCTAAGTTGCTGAGAATCTCATTAAATTACTAAGGCTGGCTTTGAACCTGTGATCCTCCTGTCTTGGCCTCCCAGGGACTGGGATTAAAGGTGTGCACCACCGAGCCTGTCTACATTGTGTGATTTTTAATATTATCTTATTACTTTTTAGCTGACATAATAGGATAGAAAAATTATTTAAAAATAGTCATTAACTGAATGCTAACAACTCTCAAGCACTATGTAATAAAAGAGATGGAAGTGATGACAAACACATCATCAATCTGTCAATGACTGCTGAACAGATAAATGTCCAGTTTTGTGTTATTTTTGAAATACAAAGCTGAATATAGTCTTTCTCAATGAGTTCATGTAATTACTAAGAGAAAAATTCAAAAGTATAATCTATATCCTTGAACTGGACCCAAGGCTTTATTGTTCTCATGATAATTTCGAGGAATAAAATTATGTTAACTATTCAGTATTTATCTGTTCATTGTAAGGAGGATTGCTCTACCACTGAGCAATGTACCCAGTCCAGTTAGTGTTTTTTGAAGACAAATTGAATTTAACCTCTGGTATACAATCATATAGTTGGTAAATATTTTATTTATGAATTCCTACCAATATTCCTACTTTTTCTATTCTGAATGGAATCTAATTTTCATGTTTACTTTTTTTTTTGTGGTACTGGGGATTGAACGCAGGGGCGTTCTACCTCCGCGCTACTACCCCGGCCCTATTTTTTATACTTTATTTTGAAACTGGGTCTTACGAAGTTGTGGAGGGCCTCACTAAGGAGAGAGAGAGAGAGAGAGAGAGAGAGAGAGAGAGAGCGCTGAGGCTGACCGCGAACCCGGATCCTCCAGTCTCCGCCTCCCAAAGTACTGGGATTACAAGCGTGCACCACCACGCCCGGCTCATGTTTACTTTTAAAGAAATACTATTTTGAAAACATTTGTTAATAATATGGTCAAACTTTGTGCTATTTTACTTTGATAAGGGAGGAGAGTTTTCAAGTAGAGCATGAAACGTATGTTCTTTTTTCTTTTTTAAGTTTTGCTTGTTAATGAGTGATATATTTCTTCACCAACAGCTTAAATTTAATCCATGTGTAAGTTGTTTATAATAAAGTACAATATGTTTTTCAGTATTATTGCAAAAGTAATAAAATATCAATTTAAAAATTCAATTAATTAAAATGTAAACTATGTTATGAATCACTTAGTGAAGAATATATGTATAAGTCAAACATGCCACAAAATATCATTTCAAATAAATGAATGTTAGGAAACATAATGGGTTAATTTATTTAAAGTTAAAATAACTATTTATGAGCCAGGCCTGGTGGTGCACACCTGTAATCCCAGTACTTGGGAAGCTGAGCCAGGACAATCACATATTCAAGGCCAGCAGTCCATGGTAACTTAGTGAGACCCTGTTTCAAAATAAAATAGGGCTGGGGGTATAACTCAGAGGTAGAATGTTCCTGTGTTCAATACGAACACCACAAAAAACAAACAAAAAATATATGTATATACAAATATTTCACAAAATTTGTGCAAGATCTTTAAGAAAATAACAAAACTTTACTTATAGGAAAAAGATAAATTTTAAAAGAATAATAAGATAAAGAATATCCTTTTAAGAAAGTAGTAATTTTTTCAAATATGTTGATTCTTTAAAAGTTGACATATAAATTCATTAATTTCACAATCAAAATGCAAAATTTATTTTGTCTAATTTGAGGAAATTATTATGAATTGTATTCAAAAAGTAAGTGGGTGATTCATAGGAAGAAGATATGGGGAAGGAGAGATCTTGCATTTGCAATTATTAACATTCTTTATAAAGCTAGAATAATTTTAAAATTTTAGAACTTGTGCCATGATAGATAATAGAAAAACAAACAAAAATCCAGAATAGATATTCATCTCTAATTCATTTTGTTATACTTGAGACATCTATTATTCATGAAATTCTATCAATGTAACTCCTGTACTTTTCCCCCAAATTGAATGGAAATGTATTATTTATGTATGATTCAAAAATGAGCTTTGTGGAAAGACTTTGTGTATAGCATGTTGGCATTTTATTTTCCTGTTTTAATAAAGATGGCATTTAAAATTGTAGTGAGATATGAATCATTTAATGAACAATGTCAGGATAATTGTGTTGAATTCTAAAATAAAGTACAGATGAAGTTTATCATTAAAGAAAATCTTACAGTATAATTGATTAAAAATCACAATTCAGCAATGATCATAAAAGAAATGATTCTAGGACAAAGACCAATGGAATTTGGCAGTGAACTCACTTAGCTGGAGTTTTTAACAGAAAATTTGCATACATGTCTTTCTTTATCTATAGAAGTACTGATTCTATAGCTGTGTTATGTACCACTAGAATGCTTTGAACATTCCAATACATGAGAGTTCTTCGTGACTAACCCCAGCACCAGCCATAGTTAGAGCATGTACATGAATATCGACAGGAGAGCAAATACAAAGGCCAAAACATCTGCCCAGACATAAGAAGATATGAGGAGATGTGAGGAAAAGTGATGGAGTAGCTAGAGAACCCACAGTTCTGATTCCCTTCCAACTTCTATAGCTGCATTGATCCTGGATGCTAATGTACATGTATACCTATCATTTGACCAGATTAAGATAGAACCATGTGTGTTGGTGCGTGCCTATAATCCCCATACTTGGGAGGCTGAGACAGGAGGATTGCATACTCGAGGCCAGCCTCAGAAACTTAGCAAGGCCCTCAGCAACTTAGTGAGACCCTGTTTCAAAATAAAAAAAATAAAATAGGGCTGGGGGATGTAGCTTGGAGGTAGAATGCCATTGGGTTCAATCCCCAATATCACCCACACACATGTGCAACCCCTCTCCCCCACCAAGGATCTAATTACAAAAGTCAGGATGATTTGAGGGTAAAAAGGGAACCCGCAAATTATATTCTAGCTTAAAAATTTATTCAAGTGGACCTGTAATTATTAACAGAATTTGAGTTAAATACCCCTACTCTCATCAAACGAATCAGGACTTTTGAGGTATTTTCAGTAAGAGGAAAACATCATTAAGGTGGAAAAAATAGCATATTCTTGAAAAATATTCACCATGAACAGAATTAAGTAGTTATATACATTCAAATTTATTTCTAATAAATGACCAAAAAAGACAATAAAACATTAAATGGTGTTTGTGGATTGTAAATGAATAAGAGTACATTATGGTGTTAATTCTAGAAAATTTAACCAGTAATTCAGTACAAAGTTTTAGAATGTAAAGACAAAAAACAAAAATAGTAACGAAAGTGATATATTTAGAGAATTGGGTATATTTTTTGAAAAAGGTGCCAGGGAAAATGATCAAAAGCAAAAATCAAACCCACAGAACTAATTTTATGAACTGTGCATGAAACATTACAACATCTAAATCATGTAGCAGAAGGGTATTCCAAACCAGGCTAAAGTTATAGAAAGTAAGGGGAAAAGGTTTTCTTTGTTTTATTCAATCTTTTTTAACTTTGAGATAAAATTCATATTTAAAAAATTGCACACATTTAATGTATAAATCTTGATGAGTTAGATTATATACATGTATCATTAATATCATCACCAAACCAATGTACCAAACCAAGACACTATAAAGTATTTTTGGTTTATCAATTTTTTTCTATTTGTTTATTTTAAGGTACATAATACCATATTTTCTTATAGGTACTACGTTGTACATATATCTCTAAAACTTGTATTTTAGTTACAGAAATATACCCACTGAAAAGCAATTTCTTGTTTCTTCCTACTTCCAGCCTCTAGTAATAACCCCTCTATTCTCTGTTGATCTACAATCATTTATTTTATATACTTTATATGAATGAAGTCATGAAGTATTTTGTCCTTTTGTGACTGACTTGTTTTACTTTGCATGACATCTCCTAAGTATAACTATGTTCTTGCAAATGGCAGGATTTCCTTCTCTTCTAAGGTTGAACAATAGTCCATTTGTTATAGTTTGGGTCTACTATGTCCTTCAAAGGCTCAGGTGTTGAAGGCTTTGTTCCCAACTGTTGGTACTATTGACAGTGGTGGGAAATGTAGAAGGTGGGGCCTAGTTGGAGGAAACATGTCCTGGGGGGTACACAAGACATGTACCTTTGTAAGATTTAATTTATCCCTGCCTCCTTCCCCTCTCTCCTCTGCTTCCTGGCAGCCATGAGAGGAGCAGCTTTGCTGCGTAACACCCTCCCTACCATGATGTTTTGCCTCACCACAGGCCCAGAATCAATGGAGCCAGTAACCATAAACTAAAACCTCTGAAACTATGAGCCAAAATAAATCTGTCCTCCTCTAAGCTGATTTTCCAGGTACTTTTATTATAGAAAAAAAGCTAACACACCATTGTATATACATACCACATATTCTTTATCCATTAATCCACCCCGGGACATTTGGTTTTTTTTCTATATCTTGGCTATTGTGAATGAAGCCGAGGTAAAGATAAATACTTGAGATCTTGATTCCAAGTCCTTGGATATATACCCAGAAGTGGGCTTGTTATATACAATTATAGTTCTGCTTTTCTTTATATTTTTATTTAAATTAATTTTAATTTTAAAATTGATAAATGAAAAGTTACACATTTCACTTGTTTATGAGGTAACGTGTTTATTTCAGTACATGGATATGTTATGTAATTTTATCACCTCACTCCAAGAAGAATGGTTATTATCAAAATGACCAACTATAATGAGTGTTGACACTAGTTTGATGTTCCAAAAGCTTCGTTACCTTAGGTGCAAAATTTTAGAAATATCCATATTATATTATCCCTTTCCCCCAATTGTTCGCATTTAAGTAGCACTAATATTAGTCAGACATCATCTGTCCATATTGCATGCCAGAAACCTAAGTCCTTCTTGAAAATTCCTCTTTCTGCCATCATTTAATCATAACATCTTTTCTTTGTTTTTTTTTTTTTTTGTGGTACCGGGGATTGAACCCAGGGGCGGTCTACCTCAGCGCTACACCCCTGGCCCTATTTTTTTATGCTTTATTTTGAAACCGGGTCTCACGAAGTTGCGG
>PVJS01002320.1:24984-85818 GCA_004027185.1 Glis glis | reverse complement strand
GACAAAAATCACATGATCATTTCAATAGATGCTGAAAAAGCATTTGACAAAATCCAACACCCATTCATGATAAGAACACTGCAGAGAATTGGAATAGAAGGAACATACCTCAACATCATAAAGGCAATATACAATAGGCCCACAGCCAACATCATACTGAATGGGGAAAAACTTTGAGAGTTCCCTTTAAAAACAGGAATAAGACAAGGATGTCTGCTATCACCACTCCTTTTCAATATAGTACTCGAGACTCTAGCCAGAGCAATAAGGCAAGAGAAGGAAATAAAAGGAGTATAAATAGGAAAAGAGGAATTGAAACTATCTCTATTTTCAGATGACATAATACTATACTTAGAAGATCCAACAAACTCAACTAAAAGGCTCATAGAACTGATCAACAACTTCAGCAAAGTGTCTGGATACAAAATCAATCTAAAAAAGTCAGAAACTTTTCTGTATGCCAACCGTAAATCCACTGAAAATCCAGAAGACATTTCCATTCGCGATACACCCCAAAACAATAAAATACTTGGGAATAAACCTAACCAAGGAGGTTAAAGACCTCTACAAGGAAAACTATAAAACACTGAAAAAGAAATTGAAGAAGATCTTAGAAGATGGAAAGATCTCCCATGCTCTTGGGTAGGCAGAATAAATATCATCAAAATGGCCAAAGTCATTCTTCACTGACATAGAAAAATCTGTCCTTAAATTCATTTGGAACAACAAAAAACCCAGAATAGCCAAAGTAGTTCTCAGCAACAAGAACCATGCAGGAGGCATCGCAATACCTGACTTCAAACTATACTACAAAGCCATAGTAATAAAAACAGCATGGTATTGGCACAAAAGCAGACACGTAGACCAATGGAGCAGAATAGAAGACACAGAAACAAACCCACACACTTACAGCCAATTGATTTTTGACAAAGGGGCTAAAAATATCCACTGGAAAAAAGATAGCCTCTTCAACAAATGGTGCTGGCAAAACTGGCTAACCATGTGCAGAAAAATAGAAATAAACCCCACTTTCTCCCCTTATACAAGAGTCAATTCAAGATGGATCAAAGACCTAGAAATCAGACCAGAGACCTTGTAGCTACTTGAAGAGTGCATAGTTCCAACACTTCAACACATAGGCACAGGTAAAGACTTCTTCAACAAGACCCCAAAGGCACAGGAAACTAAAATGAAGATCAATACGTGGGATTGTATTAAACTGAAGAGCTTTTGTGCAGCAAAGGAAACAATCAAGAACCTCAACTTAGAGCCAACAGAATGGGAGAAGTTTTTGCCAGCTACGCCTCTGATAGAGGACTCATATCTAGAATATACAGAAAACTTAAAAAAAAATCACCACTTAAAAAACAAATAACCCAATCAAAAAATGGGCAAGTGAACTAAATAGACACTTCACAGAAGAAGAAATACAAATGGCCCATAAATGTATGAAAAAATGTTCAACATCATTAGCAATCAGAGATGCAAATCAAAACTACCCTGAGATTTCATCTAATCCCAATTAGAATGGCAATCATTAAAAACACAAATAACAACAAATGCTGGTGAGGATGTGGAGAAGTAGGAACTCTAATACACTGTTGGTGGAATTTCAAATTAGTGCAACCAATTTGGAAAACAGTGTGGAGGACCCTCAGAAGAATGGGAATGAACCTACCATATGACCCAGCAATACCACTTCTAGGCATCCCCCCAAAAGGACTGAAACCAAACTACCAGACTAATGCATGTGTATCTGTGTTTGTGGCTGCACAATTCACAATTGCCAAACTTTGGAACCAGCCAAGGTGTCCATCAACAGATGAATGGATCACAAAGCTATGGAATATGTACACAATGGAATTTTACACAGCCATAAAGAAGAACAAAATTACATAATCTGCAGTGAAATGGAGGGCACTGGAGAACATTATGTTAAGTGAGATTAGTCAGTCACAAAAGGTGAAAAATCGGATGTTCTCCATAATATGTGGAAGCTAGGGAGAATGGGACTTAGAAGGGAACCCCAGATAGAGAAGGAGAAAACTTGAGTTGAGCAAAGAAGTTGACCTAACTGAGGGAGATGGGAGCGGGGAAGAGGGAAATACACTAATGCACATGATGTGTACACACAAACTTATCAGAGTCAATCAGTATGCTGAGCATGGAAAGAGGGAAGGGGGAGGGAATAGGGTGGGATTTGAGGGATGGATAAATGGGCAATGTGTGCATGCATGCTTTTGATACCCTGACACTTATCAAAACGTATAACTACGATGCACCAATAAATGTAATAAATAATAAAATAAAATAAAATAATGAAAAGAGGATTCAATAAACAAATGTACTAAAAAAATACCAAGACATATAACTGCAAGATTAGACTTTAAAAATACCTAAATATGTAACTGCAGGGATCAGACTTTAAAAAATACCAAAACATATAACTGCAGAGATCAGACTTTAAAAATACCCAAACATATAACTGTAGAGATCAGACTTTAAAAAATACCAAAACATATAACTGCAGAGATCAGACTTAAAAAATACCAAAACAGCCGGGCGTGGTGGCGCACGCTTGTAATCCCAGTACTTTGGGAGGCGGAGACCGGAGGATCCGGGTTCGCGGCCAGCCTCAGCTCTCTCGCTCTCTTCCCTGTCTCTCTCTCTCTCCTTAGTGAGGCCCTCCGCAACTTCGTGAGACCCGGTTTCAAAATAAAGTATAAAAAATAGGGCCGGGGGTGTAGCGTGGAGGTAGAACGCCCCTGCATTCAATCCCCGGTACCGCCAAAAAAAAAAAAAATACCAAAACATATAACTGCAGAGATCAGACTTTAAAATACCAAAACATATAACTGCAGAGATCAGACTTTAGAAAATAACAAAACATGTCAGTGGTGCTGTTTGTGTGGCTACTCAGTGTTCTATGAACGGTTAAAAATTGGTTTTACGTGCTTTGCTTAATCCAATATTTGCCAATAATTAAATGACTAACACTATCTCTTTACTGACATATCCCCACAACTTCATGTCATTTACTTGATCTTTCAAAAACAGAGATAGAAGAACAATTACCAAGGTGAAGAGCATATTTAAGATGAAACATATTGACAAAATTTGGACAGTATGTTTTGTCTTATCCAAGATAAAAATAAAATTCATATTCATATGGCACTTTCTTTGGTTTTTTTCCTAAAATTCGGTATAAAATAAAATGATGCCTATAAGATCTACAAAATAACGAAAGCCTTATTGGGTTATTTTAAAAGTATAGAAATTAAGCCGGGCGTGGTGGCGCACGCTTATAATCCCAGTACTTTGGGAGGCGGAGACCGGAGGATCCAAGTTCGCGGCCAGCCTCAGCTCTGTCTCTCTCTCTCTCTCTCTCTCTCTCTCTCCTTAGTGAGGCCCTCCGCAACTTCGTGAGACCCGGTTTCAAAATAAAGTATAAAAAAATAGGGCCGGGGGTGTAGTGCGGAGGTAGAACGCCCCTGCGTTCAATCCCCAGTACTACAAAAAAAAAAAAAGTATAGAAATTAAAGTTGGGCACAGTGGCACACACCCATAATCCAAGCTACTCTGGAGGCTGAGGCAGCCTGCCTGGGCAACTTAGACCCTGTCTCAAGATAAAATAAAAAGGGCTGGGGATGTAACTCAGTGGTAGAATGCCCCTGGGTTCAATGTCCAGTACTGAAGAAAAAAAAAAGTGAAGAAAGCAGTTAAGTAAGTGCTTTGTCCAGACTCACAGAGTCAACTTGGCCTTGGAGCTTAAGGACTGGATGGTTATCTGGTTGTCATTTCCTCAGTGTAGTTTAGCAAGAAAAAACTAGCTATTAATGGTTGGGCATTCAGCCTGGGATGTTAATTCTATTTTCAAGGCACTTAAAAAGAGTTTATCAGCTGGGCCTGATGGTGCACACCTGTGATCCCAGTTTGGGAGTCTGAGACAGGAGGATCACAGGTTGGAAGCCAGCCTCAGTAATTTAGTGATGCTCTCAACAACTAAGTGAGATCCTGTTTCACATTAAAAAATAAGGCTGGGGGTGTAGCTTGGAGGTAGAATGCCCCTGGGTTCAATCCCCGGCACCAAAATAAATAAATAAATAAATAAATAAATAAATAAATAAATGGTCTAGCTTCTTAAAAGGCACGAGGCTTTTGAAGATAGGACAATGGATCTTTCTAATAAAGGGGTCCTTTCCTTCTTGGGATGTTGAGATGAAAAATTTTTTTTAAAGGAAAGAACTAGTCTATCTCATAGTTTTTGCAGATGATATGCCAACTCCAAAGTATTTTTTGTTTGATTTGTTTTTAATCTTATAAGGATGGGAGCCTAAAATGAAGTGTGTTCAAGTTTACAGTCATCACAAAAATCAGACAGTCAGGATCAGCAGGTACCAGCAATGGGTTCAGAGTGGCTAACTCATGCCATTGGTTGATTTAGAGCCCAAAGGAGAGAGCACAGTGAAAAAGAACAAACATCAAAAACTGGGAAGAAAATAAGTGCACAAAGGAAGGGTAGAAAGGATAGAAAAACAGAACCGGAAAAGAGTGAATGGAGAGGTCCAAAAAACAGGTGTGAAGGTGAAGTGCTGGCTCAAGCTGCCTCTGGCGTGAAGAGGCTGCTAATCTCTGGTCACAGAGCTCAGATGAGAGGCTTTGCCCATAGTAGGCAGTTTCTCTGAGTCAAGGAGTGAGTTCACTTGGAGCGCTCCATCAAAGCACATACCAGTTCTTGTTCCATTTATGTGCAAACTCCACAATCAAGAGGAGCTGGATGCCTATAAAGATGAAGCCTCCGAAGGCTCCCACGTAGCGCCAGGCTGCAAAAGAAGAGCGTCCAAAGGACAATGAGGAGCAGTCCATGTGCTTAGCTCAAAAGAAAAGTACTCATTTCTACTGAATGCTTATTATACCTGTAACACATTTAATTCCCACACAACCATATAAGGTGGGTACTATTTTTATACTCTCTCACTTTACAGATGATAAAAACTGGGAGGCTATGTGAGTTGACAGTAAAAAGTATAGTTGGGATCTGAACCCATAAAGTCTGATTCCAGAGCATCCAAGTTTAACCACCATGCTAAACAGCTAGGTATCCTAACAGATGTGGTAATTCACAAAATCCACAATGGCCCACAATTTAAAAGTAAACACACATATTTCCAGAAGCATCAAGGATTTAAATGTTATTGGCTAAGGAGTCACCAATGTCCAGGGAGGAAATGAGGTTCAGATGGGAGGGGCAGGGGCATGGGTCTACTTTTGGCTCAGCCACCAAGAACCTATAACCTTGGATGAACCATGTCACATGGGCTGCAGCTTGTCTATAAAAGTGACGGCTGATCTGAGGGCTTCTAGATCTCTTCCCACTCGAAATATGCTATCCTAAATATGTTAAATATACATAAAATATCTTTGTAGAGAACAGAAAAACCAGTTACAACCATTTTATAGGTAAAAGCAAAACTTGGATCTAGGGCTGTTCCCTCTGAACAGACACAATATGAATGTCTTTAATATCTTAATTAGGAAAGTGAATCCACTTGAGTTGAACAGTGTTTTGGACCACTGAAGTTCAAGCTGCCCCCTCCCTAGCTCATATGAAAACCAGGGTCCTGTTTCAGCTATGATTAAAGGCCTCACATGAAATGAAATTTGGTGGGTTCTCTCAATAAGAAATATAATTCAGTGTTACATCACTTTGCAGAGGAAGTTTAGAGACAGACTGGAGGATGCCTCCCTCATCCCATTTTTACTGCTTAAAGGCTCTGTGTTTCCTGCTGCTGAGCTTCCTGTGCAGGCTCAGAACAAGGTCCCTGTGGGCTGGTGGGGTCATGCTGACATGACAAACTGGTTTTCAAACAAATTTGAAGGCAATAACCTTAAAATTACCATTTCAATTCCTGGGCCAGCAAAGTAACAAAAGGTTCTCTCACAGGCTGCCTGACAGGTGGGAGGGAAGAAGGGAGGGAGAGGGGTGGAGAGGATAAAGTGTGGGCAGGTGATGCAGGAAGGAGTTTTTGTTTTGTTTTTGCCACAAGAAAATCAGTAATTCAAAATATCAAAGGAACCCTGGACTAAGCCTTTGAACAATTTTACAAAATGGATAAAACAAAATAAATGGGTACCCCAAAACATCCCATGTGTACCGTTCAGAAAGGTCTCCTGATCCGGAATGAAGAAAGCTCCTGAGCACATGGCCCCCAACAGCAGAAGTTTAAAGAACCAAAAGCTGAGAGAAAAAAAAAAAGGAAATGTATTTAAATGATATTCAAAGGACAAAAGACCTCTTAGAAGGTGGCTTGTCAATCCCGTAATTCTGCCATTGGTAATGTTCTCTCCAAATCAAGGGGAAGTAAGTAAGTGACTGAAGAATGCCTTTTCCCATAATTAGACACACTTGGCACAGCCTCAGAGTGTGCCAAACACCACTTCATTGCTGGGGTGGAAGTGACCCGGGGGAAGGTCTTAGTACAAGAAACAAACCCATTGTCACCACTGAATTTCAGACTATGGTACCAGGTGTTACAAGCAGCATTCCACCTCGAACAAAGGCCACTGGGTGGTGACAAGAAGCTCCACTTTCCTGGAAATCAACCTCAACAGTTCTAACTAGAGGAAGAAGAGGTAACAGTCTTGTATATACAAGGGCTCCTGGAACACTGTCCAGAATAGAAGGAAGGAGAAAGCAACCCCAGGGGAGACTGAAGACTTACCCATTGTGGATGTGGGCTCTACATCCTTTGCTGTTGTTGATTTTCAAGGTCAGCAGACAGAAGAGAAAGAAGAAGCAAGCCATTCCAAAACAGACTCTGTACACCGCAGAGTACCCCATCAGCTTCTCACAGGTGTCCCCAGCTTTGATGCCTTTACAGATATCTTCAAAGAAAGGGATCTGGGGAAGAAGGATGTAGAATAGTTGTCTGTTACATCGGTGAGGGGCTGCCATGGAGGGTGCATTCAGCCTGAAGTCAAATGCCACTGTGGAAAGGGATCCCGAGCACGATGAAACAAACCTGAGGAGGAAAGTGGCTGAAGACTTTGTCTTAATTTTCTCTGAATCTTTTTTAAACATACAGTTCTCATAAGCATGACTCAGCCTCAGAGTTGTCATTACATTTCTAATACATGAGCATATTTTTCTTGAAATATATAGATATAGAGAAAAAAAATGAGAGACTGCCTTCACTGTAATCCCAAAATGTCACTCCTCTCCTTCAGGAGAGTCAACAATTTGGCAGGTAGAGAATTTTTATTAGTTTGTATATATAACTGTGTATATACATATACATATACATATACATATACATATGTGAATATACTCATACAGTACTATACATATAGTAGATATATATGGACAGATTTTAAAAATAAAAGATTTGAACTGGAAATACAACTCAGTGGTAGAGTGCTTACTTAGCATGTATAAAGCCCTGAGTAGGATCCCTAGCACCACAGAATAATAATAACAACAATAAGAATAAGAAAAGTTTTTATATAATGTTCTATGATGTGTTTTTTCAAATTAACAATAAGCCATGGAGATCTTTGCACAAAATTCTACCCAAATTTTGACCATTATATAATATTTTATAGTACGGCTAGATAAAAATTGATAATCATTTCCACATTGACTATTTTTCTAAGTTTTGTTTGTTTGTTTCCTGTGCTGAGGATTGAACCCACGGGCATTCTACCTCTGAGCTATACTCCTAGACCTGTTTTCTTATTTTTTATTTTGAAATAGGGTCTAGATAAGTTGCCTAGGGTCTTACTAAGTTGCTGGGGCTGCCTTGATTCTCCTGTCTCCACCTCAGAGGTACTGGGATTGATGTAGGATAGAACAAATAGATAGAAAGGAGACAGACAGAAAGAAAAAGTAAAATATGACTTTAATATAAGAACCTGGAGCTGAAGTGCTTCAACCTTTACTCCCAAACCTGTTCTCTTTCCCAGGACTGTCTCTCCCAAATTTCTGGGAAATCTGTAGATCCTAGAGTTAACTGGAAAAAAACTATAATTGTCCTGTGCATTGTTAATAAGACAGATATTCTATCTTGAGAAACCTATAATTTTAGGACACTCTCCAGTTTATCTGTTAATCAGATAAGGAAGACCTTGATCAGTCTGAGGACCCTAAGGATGACCAGACCACCAGAAACTGCCTCGGGACTACCGGACTGAGATCATCTTCACACACCTCCTCTAGCCCACCCCTCATGAAAGCCCCCTATAAGAAAAGAACCCTGCACTCCCCAATAGGCCTTCCTCATTTTGAGGTGGCCCGCATTCTCCCTTGAATGTTTGTTTCCTCCTTTTCCCAAATAAACCTCTGTCCATGTCTCTGACTGGCGGGTGCTGAAATTCTTCTCCGTCATGTTAGCCAAGGACCCCACCAATCCTGAGTTCCTGAGTTGAGGAATCAACCCATCACCCTCAAAGGATCACAGGCATGTGCCACCATGCCTGGCTCCACATTGACTATTTTTGTTGGGGAAAGGTTTTTGTTTCATTTTGCTTTGCATATTTATTTTTTGCTATCACACACACTGTGTCAATAAACACTATTGTGCATGTTCCATTGCGTACATGCCATTATTTAGGTGGTTGAGGTGGTTGAGACTCCTGAGCTAGAAATGGAATTAGCGGGATCAAGTAGCATCTACATTTTAAAATTTCAAGATATAGTTAAATCATACTTTTAAAGGGTATTCCACTTTATATACCTCCAGTTATATCTGAGACTGCTCAGTTTCCCAACCTAAACATCCAATTTAAAGGCTAAAAACTAATATCTTACTTTGATATACATCCTCATTACTAGTAGTGTTCAGAATCTTTTCATAAGTTTCTGGTCATCTATATTTTTTTTCTGACTTGGCTACTAATTGGGCTTTTCTTGATCTATAGTCGCTTTTTATTTATGGGTCTTCATCTTCTGATAAATGTTGACGACAGTTTATTCTAGTCCAATTAGAAGTTTTCAGTGTTGACCCTATTTTCATTATCAGAATAATCAAAATCTCCCACAATGAGAACAAGTAGCACATTTCTTTTTTTTTTTTTTTTTGTGGTACTGGGGATTGAACCCAGGGGCGTTCTACCTCCACGCTACACCCCCGGCCCTATTTTCTTTTTTTATACTTTATTTTGAAACCGGGTCTCACGAAGTTGTGGAGGGTCTCACTAGGTAGAGAGACAGAGAGAGAGAGAGAGAGAGAGAGAGAGAGTGAGAGTGCTGAGGCTGGCCGCGAACCCGGATCCTCCGGTCTCCACCTCCCAAAGTACTGGGATTACAAGCGTGCGCCACCACGCCTGGCTTCAAGTAGCACATTTCTATTAGTATCACAGAATAAGGATTTAGTCAGCGGTTTAAAAAATAACATGCATCTAATCAACAAAGTGGAACAATCTCCAGAACAGAACATAAAGATAACATTATAGCTGTTATTCACAAGAAAAAGATAAGCAATATCATCAAGGGAAACAATGACTCAAAGCTAGAGGTAAATCTGAAGCACGATAAAGACAATTTACAATTTTTTTTTCCAGAAAAGATCTTTAAAAACAATAATTGAGGCTACTAGGATCCCCATAAACAAGCATATGAAGATTTAAATAAACTTTAGGAAGACTAAGTTTAAATAAACTTTAGGAAGACTAAGTTTAACTGGTGTTCACCTTCTGGAATGAGGACTCCCTTCCTGTAGAAAGGTCTCTAGTCACTACTATATCTGAGCCTAAAACATTTGTCCATCCACTCTCAAATAAGAGGCTTGAGCAAAAATGCAGTTTCTGAGACCCCCATAGGCATAGCTCCATTTTCAATAACAGATGTGAAAGACCATCAGGAAATGTTGGATATTTTGTTTTTAAATTCCTAAACTGCAAATTCCTAAAACTGCAATTTTTTTACATCATAGCAAGATCTAGGGCATAAAAGAGATGCTACTGTATTTATCTGACTGGGCTACTGTGGATAGCAAATACCCTACCCCAAATATATTTCTTTGGCATATTTCAAGAGGTTATTCTAAGAAACTGCAGACAGAAGATCTCTGGAAAGTCTGTTCTTTTATAAAAAAAATTCCCATCTACCCACATTAGTGTTTAAGCGGTGGAAGCAAATAGAGGTTTTCTCTCAGAAATCCTCATTTAGAGATGGGAGGGGGTTCTGACACCTGGCCCAGAGAGACAACCACAGGTGGTCTTTCCACAGCAGCTGCCTGGGAAACTTTGCATAATAAAATAGCCTTTAAATCCCTAACTAGTACCCTGTCCAATCTCCCAGGCCCTTGTTCCTCTGTGTAATAGAAGACAGGAAGCAAACTTCAACCATCTGCCCTTTCCTTGAGTCTCAGACCTTACACGTGGCTCCTATGCAGAAGCATGCTAATTTTGTATGTTTTTCTCCTGTTAACCTGTCTATTGCCAGTTCATTTCATAGACTAAAATTATCACACCATCAGGGAAAGGTTAAATTTGCCTACAATACCAAACAAACATAAATGTACGGTGTCCAGATTAAATACAGAATATCTAGTTAAATTGCATATAAACAACGAATAATGTTTTAGTATAAGTATGGTTTATACAATTGGGACACACCTAGACTGAATAGTGCATAAAACAAACTTATATTAAGAAATTATTCTTTGGCAAGAAATGAAGCTCAAGAAGACATGGTTTTGATGGGAAAGGGCAAGGGCCTGCCAACCATAGCCGCCTGGCCCCGTTCTGCAGGCAGGGGCAAGGCACCACGCAAGCTGGAATGCCTGTGGCTGCGCTGGGGAGGGCATACTGGACAAAGGGCAGATATGCGGCAAGCCTGAAGGCCACTGGTAAAGATGGAGAAGGTCAACAAGTGGCATGGAAGTTCTGTAGGCTGAATTCCCAGCTGGCAGGACCAGGGATGAAGTGAAGGGTTGGGGAGGGTTCTTTTCTCAATGCATTGCTACCTGTCATGGAGGGGGGTACTGCCAGCAAAGAGCAAAGAACCGGAGGTGGAAGACAGACCAGGCAATTGTTTTTTTTAACAGAGAGTCTAAAGCGCCCTAAGACATCACCAGAGGGCATCCCAGTGAGAACACCTGATCTGGATATTGCTTTGGAGTACCAATTAGGACTAGACACAAAGACACAGGAAGCGCCTGAGTGCACATGAGGAGAGAAGTCACCTGAGTGTTCTCTGAAGGAGGCTGAAGTTTTAGCTGTACTGCCATGTGAGCCAGCATCTGGCACAGTTAAACTCTTCGGATGCTGAAGCAATAGGAGTCCACACACAAAATGAATCTTTCAGGGACCCTACCCCAAAACAAAAGCCACAACTGTATGAGCAGTACTGGTGACGAGGTAATACTGTTTTCAATGGTGTGTGTGTGTGTGTGTGTGTGTGTGTGTGTGTGTGTGTGTTACTGAGGACTGAACTCAGGGACATTCTACCTCCATGTTGCGCCCCCAGCCCTATTTTATTCTATTTTATTTTATTTTATTCTTTGTGTGTGTGCATGTGGTGCTGGGGAAAGAACTCAGAGGCATTCTACCTCTGAGCCTCACACCCAGCCCTATTTTTTCTTTTTTTAATTTGGAAAGAGGGGCTTGCTAAGTTCTGAGAGCCTTGCTTAATTGCTGAGGCTGTCCTTGAACCTTCAATCCTCCTGTCTCAGCTTCCCAGGTACTGGGATTACAGGTGTATGCCACCATACCCAGCTGCTCTAAATCTTTAAAAGATATATTCCTATAGGAGAAACTACCTAACCTTACTTATTAGGTTGTTTTATTTATATGGGATTTACTGTCTTAAAATATGTATTAAAGTCTTTTCTTCTCCCCCTTCTCTCTTCCCTCTATTAGCAACATTAATTCCTGAACACCCCCCCAAGCCCATCTTTCACCTTTACCCTCTTCTCCACCTTCCCGCCCCCAAACCACTGCTCTTCTTACCTTCTCCCTCTAAAGACCAGCAGGCTGAGCCTTCCATCCCATCGTTCCCAGCAAAGCCTCCCTTGTTTATTCTAATCCACCAGACTGTGCCCAAACCCCCTTAGGCTCATCAAAGGGCGAGTGTGTGGCATTGCACATTTCATCCAAAATAAAAGTGGGCAAATAACCCCTGCTCCAAATGTTAACCAAGTCTCCTTTATGCTCTGTGGGTGACTTAGCACATTTAGCCTTTAGTAAGTGGTGAGTATTTTTAGGCAAAGAACCACCAAGTTGAACAAGTAGACAGGATTTCAGCAAGAAGAATTTGATTAAATATTTGCTGTTCCAAAGTCTGTCCCAATTTTGGAAAAAGAAAACATACACTGCACACAGATTCCACGCTATGAGGGTGTTGCCTCCTAAGTGTGGTGTGGGCATCAGAGGACACGGCAGGAGTCGGCAGGAGGCGGGCTCACACACTGAGCCTGTATTGTTTCTGTGCAGACCTCTGAGAGCAAGGGGTTTCCTCCCAACCCTCAAAGCAACCAAACTCAAAGCCACAAACCGTCAAGCTAAGAAAAAACCGCTCACATGCACTTCCAATCCTGACTCCATTGCTAACTTGGGTAAGTTATACACACACACACACACACACACACATCCAGTCTCAATTTCCCCATTTGTAAAATGAAATAATCTCATTTGCCCTGAGAATTACATCAGATAACTCTTGAGAAGTGCTTACTCAGCTCCTAACCCAGGATCATCACTAAGTAAACTTCTTTAATTTTGAGGCACTATTATATAAAAAGAACTTCCAGGGGAGAGAGTCTGGGTCATTGCATGGACCACTGACTGGTGGATGCACTCTGAGCTAAACATGGGAGCAAGCTGGGCATCTCAGAACTCAGTAGATGCTCTATTCATTTTACCAAAGGATTCACTAACATTAACTTTCAATAAGGTGAATTCTTCCTTGGTATGATCTATAAAAACTGAGTTCCTAAAAAGCAGCACTCACCTACCTGCCTTTCACAGACCTAGTCACCCCAAAGAAATATCTGAACTCACAAATCAGGGGAAACATTTCTAAAACATGAACACAAGGAAAAGGGACCTGGAAGAAGATCCACACAATTCTGCCACAAAGAAGAGATGCTCGCAATGAGCCAAACAACTTCAATCTCAGGCAAATAAACATCAAGAAATAAAGGAAGCTGGGCACAGAGGCACATACCTGTTATCCCAGTACTTGAGAGGCTGAAGACAGGAGAATTCCAGGTTCGAGGCCCATCTCGGCAACTTAGCAAGACCCCATTTCAAAATAAAAAACAAAAAGGGCTGGGATTGTAGCTTTGAGGTAGAATGCCCCTGGGTTCAATTCCCAGTGCCCCCCCCCAAAAAAAAAGAAGTAAGGAAAAAGCCACAGAGAAGCCTGCTGGTCTATGTGGCCAGGGGCCCAGATGCTATAAATTTAGAGAAAAACTATAGGCTTTGGGAGTGGTTCTTACAGAAATGGAGAAGAGTCATGGTTCTATAATATAGTATTGCGAAAGGATAGGAGAAATGAAAGAAATAAGTAGAAAGGAGACATAAAGGGAGGACAAGGAAAATATAACTTCAGTGTGGAAGCCTGTACTAAAATTCTCCAAGCCAGGCCAGTCAGCCCCTAACCCCCAAACCAGGCCAGTAAAGAATTTGCAAATCTTTACTCATTCACTTATATGTTAAGTACCCTGAGCACTGATCTGGAAAGATGACAAGACCCCCAAAACAAGAAACTCATTCACTTATTGTAATTTCCTAGGGCACTGTTAGTCATCTCACCTATGAATGGTTTAAGCAAAAGGGACACCTATTGTTAGACAAGGAACAACCCATCAGGACCAGGAAGATGAACTCAACATTCCAAATGGTCCTGTGATTGTGGGACTGATGTCATCCTCACCTACCCTACTTACCCCTTGTGAAGTCTCCTATAAAAGAAGAGCCATAGACCCCCAAACACCTCTCTCACTTTCGAGGTGGCCTGCTTTCTCCCTTGAATGTGTACTTTTTTTACTTTCCAAAATAAAATCCCTGTCTATGTCTCTGACTGGCACACGCTGAAATTCTTTTCTTCACGCTTACATGAACTCAACTGGGTACCACTGGGAACTCCTCTCTCCCCCACTGGGAACTCCTCCAGACTCTTTACCAATTGTCTCCTCTCCCTTGTGACAGTATGACCAGTATGATGTGAGAGATAAAAATGTGATATTAGCAAAGCTAATTATTCTTACATTTCATTATATAGAGTTTCTATTGCATCAAATGAAACCAAGCTGCGAGAAAGCTTAGGGCAGAGAAAGTTTAGGGCAGCTCAGGCATGAGTGGTAAAGTAAGTTCACTGGAACTAGAAGAACAAGATCTGCAAGTTCTGTTCAATCATCCCTCACTTGAAAAGAATTTCAGGATGGGGAGCTTCTCTGGGTCAGCCTCACTCGCCCCTTTCTCTGGGTCTGCCTCCCAAAGTACTGGGATTACAAGCGTGCGCCACCACGCCCGGCTATGCAGTTCTTGAATGAGGCAACAGCAGCGAGGACTAGGGGAGTCACAGAAGGGACGGTCCTGTTTGATTTGACATGGGATATGAGGAACCCAGGACTAGGAATCCCAGTTTTGCTGCTGGCAGGCCAACTGTAGAAAGAAATTGCAGCACAGCAGTTTCAGGTGGCAGGGCAGTAATTCCCTTAATGGGGAATTAAGTCATTCCCTTAATGGCAGGTTGCACTGGAGGAGCCTGCATCAAAGGGAAGTGTGGGCAGAGGGCTCAACAAGGGTGCTCCAGAAAGACAGATGGACTAGATATAAGGATTTGGTAGTAGCCAGCATAGACAGGGCAAAGGAGGAAACCAATGGGGGTAGATAAACTCTCCTAGAGGAAGAGCAGAGGGGGATGGAGACAGAGGTAAGGCAAACATCCAGGGGCTGCTTTAATCACTTAGCTAACTAAATGTGTGAGTCTGGAATACAATGGTGACACATTAAATGTAAATGCAACTACATGGATGCCTGTCTTCAGTATAATTTTGGAAAGCCCAGTAAAATTAGAGTTTGCATGTGTATTCTTTATTCCCTAACATATACTACATGATACACTTACACACATATATTACAGCACAGGGTTTGATCATCCACTCATTCCATCTACTATGTGCAGGTGTTGTTCTAGGTTAGATGGACACAAGCAGTGAATAAAATAAGTTTAAGATCCATTGTAAGGGATGGAGATATAGTTCAGTGGTATAGTACTTGCCTAGCATGTGTAAGGCCCTGTTTCAATTCCCAGCAACACACACGCACACACACACACACACACACACACACACACATCCATGCTAACAAGGAGCTAACTTTCTAGTGAAATGCTGTATACATATAGCCATGTATGCTCTACTTTATGGATATTTCAAGTATTTTCAGTTAATTTGGACTGCTCACGATTTTTTACCTTAAGCAGAACATGAGAACCTATTATCCTCCAAAAGATAGGATTTTACCTATTCCCTTGAGATTCTGAGGGCCCCTGTTTATTTGTTCCCCAGGTCTAGTACTAGGAACAAGTATAGGGCAGATATCTCCATTTTTGGCTCCAACATCCTCCTATTTTGCATCAGATCTACAGTTGAGGATTCCTAGCACCAGGGGAGCTGGGGTGCCCATATACTCATTTTCTCTATCCTCATACTTCTAGATCATCAAAATGCATGATTGGGATATATAAGAATACTAAGCCAGGTATTCTGTAATACCTGGGATTATGCCTGTAATCCTAGCACTTGGAAAGCTGAGACAGGAGGGATGCAGGTTCAAAGTCAGCCTCAGCCCTCAGCAATTCACTGAGAACCTGTTTCAAAATTAAAAATAAAATAGGCCTGGGGGTATAGCTCAGAGGTAGAATGCCTCTGGATTCAATCCCCAGTACCACAAAAAAATGAATAATATATATGTGTATATACATATACACACAAATACTAGTTTTACTTGTAAATGATTTTTCACTTATTTCAAAATGACACACACAAGCCACATATATACTGTTAAATGTACCACTCTGCGCCGGGCGTGGTGGCACACGCTTGTAATCCCAGTACTTTGGGAGGTGGAGACCGGAGGATCTGGGTTCGCGGCCAGCCTCAGCTCTCTCGCTGTCTGTATCTCTCTCTCTCTCTCTCTCTCTTTCTCTCTCTCTCTCTCTCCTCTTAGTGAGGCCCTCCGCAACTTTGTGAGACCCGGTTTCAAAATTAAGTATAAAAAATAGGGCCGGGGGCGTAGCGCGGAGGTAGAACTCCCCTGCGTTCAATCCCTGGTACCGCAAAAAAAAAAAAAAAAGTACCACTCTAAATTTATTGCTACATTATTCTTGCCTAGTTTAAATACTATGTGGTTCGCACAGCAATTACCTGCAACTTAAGCTAGAACTCTAGTACCTCAGCCTAAGGTTTTATAACAGGGACTTAGGCTGCCTTTCCTAAAAAGCACTGACTGTCACTTCAGCCTCAGATGCCCAATGGGTAACTAAAAGCATGATAAAGCTTTATGTCTCTGCCTTCATTTTATATCTCCCTCAGTACCTTAAACTTTGGGTCAGATTCCTGCCCAGCTCTGCACACAGGCATGCTAATCATTTAAGGAATGCTTCTAAAACCTGATAATACAAAGTTTATCAGAACTAAACCTATATAACCTATCTCATCCCCCTATAAAACTGAGGATAGCAAGATAAAAGTAACTAAGGTATTGTCAAGATTTACAGGGACATTCAACTGCCAGCTTTTACAAGGTCCTGTTTCAGACCTGTTGGAGAAGACTACAAGTCTTCAGTCATTGCCCTGCTCCTTCCAGAACGGTGGAGCTTTGCAGGCAGATGGCCCCATGATGAGACTGTTCCCCTCCCCCAGCAGAGGCAATCACCTCTTGGGAACCACACTGCAACCCTTCCAGGATCACAGGTCTGAACGAGAAACATCCTGCAGCGCAGAGGGCGATTGCCCAGAGCAGGGGAAGCTGCACAGATAACTCTGGCCAGAACTGAGATAATTGATCAAGCAGACCACAGTGTGACCAAGACTGCTTAATCATGTGTACCCCTCACCTCTGTTCCAACTCTTCCTCTATCTAAACATAAAGCTCAGTCAGTACCCATTCCCCCAGACAGGGCTGAGACATTTAATCTCACTTTCCAACATTGCCATACTATTAAAGTTCCTTTCCTGCTTTTCACCATTACTTTTTCCATTTGTTTTTGGGGGCAAATGGCCAGACCTGATTTGTTGGGACCCCCAGAGTCAGGCCTCTGACCTAGAACTCCAATAACAGCTTAGACCTCTGAAGTTTCCCCTGAAGAGAGAAGGGAGAATAACTGCATGTGACCCACATGGAGCCACTAAGGGATTAATACAGGAGTAAGCAAACACCCTCCTGTGGGTCAGATCCAGCCAGCCTCCCGTTTATGTAAATAAAGTTTTATTGGAACACTGCCACACTCATTTGCTGGCATAGTGTTTGGGCTGCTTTTGTACTACTAGGACAGCCCAGGGCCAGCAATATTTACTAGCAGACTCTTTACAGGGAATGTGTGCCCACCCTTGCACTACTAGGAAGAATAGCTGAGATCTGTACAGAGCTGTTAACTGCTGAAGTACAAATTAACATTTCAACGGCAAGTGACAACTGGTGATAACTTACTTTACCGATCAGAAGCCAAAAGGAGCAGTGGGGGAGCTAGAGCAGCTCCTTTGGGTCAGCCCAACTCTCCTTCCTTCTCCTTTCCCCAGAGCTGTCCTCGAATGGAACTTGGCTTTAAGTGAACCAAATTGTACATCTCCTGCATATCATTTTCAGAGTGACAAATTAGGCACCTTAATTTGTCTTTTTTTTGGAGGGGGTGGAGGGAATGGGGGGCAAATGTGTCTGTGAGCTGCTATGCTCTTCTCTATGGCTCAGAAGCATCCATAGCTCTAACAGAAAAAGTCCTCACATCTGTTACACAAACACAGCCGGTGCGACCAAAAATAAAACCCACACTGATGAAAGCCAGCATGTCAAAAGATAATTTTAGACTTACATGATGACTGTCTTAGAAACTGTCTCACTGAAATTGAAATACCACACCCCCAAAATACCTGACCCCTTGTGATTACACTTAACCCAGCTGGAGCGGGCAACACACTAGTCTCTTCTACAAACCTCATGTTCACCTCAACTCTGTTTCCAGAGAAGGTCAAGGGCAAATCATTCCTGCCTTCTCATGTCAACAGAAGTAAGAGCTGAGTGGACTGCACTGTCTCCAATATTTGCTAGTGGAGTTCACATGGTTTAGCTTTTAAACACACACTTGTGCACTCATGCAGTCTAAAGTCAGGGGCTCCTTCCAAAAACACTTGCCAAAATGTTGTCTTTTTCCTCTACCTGAAGTCCAGTGCTGCAGAGACGACAACTGTATGTTATTCATACTTATATACCCAGCATGCCCTAGAGCGCTTGACACCTATGTTTACATGAATGAATGAACCAATGAATGAATGCAGTATATTTTTAAAAGATTTTAAAGAATATGCTCAGATTATAATTTAGCCAAAGTAACAGGATCCCCCTATTAAAGTTTGTGAAGAGCATCAAAATTAGGCTACAGTAGTCTCAAGTTATCTGTGGGGGACTCATTCCAAGACCTCTGGGGGATGCCTGAAACCACAGATAATACCGAACCCAATATACTATGCTTTTTCCTATACACACATACCTATGATAAAGTTTAATTTATAAATTAGGCACAATAAGAGATTAACATAAGTAACAAAATAGAACAATTATAACAGTATACTGTAATAAAATTGCCAGCATCACTACGTTTACACTTTGGGGCCAAGTTACTTGAACATAAGCACCGATAGCCTGACAGTCAATCTGATAAGATGGCCACTAAGTGATTAGCAGGGAGGTAGAGTACACAAAAGGGTGATTCATGTCCTGAGTGGGACAGTGCACAACTTAAAACCAATGAATTGCTTATTGCTGGAATTTTCCATTTAATTTTTTTTTACCCCAGGTAACCAAAACCACAGAAACCAAAGCCTTGGATAAAGGGGGCTACTATAGTCACAATATTTATTCATTGCTTCCTGTTCCCATCACTGCGAGGCTACTTCATCTCAGTTCATCCTGTTCTGTGTCATTTGTCTGCTCTCTCCAGTCCCATTTTTATAACAACTACAGTGTTCACTTTCAACTGTAAGCTCCTGTCTGTTCTGTTCACCTGCAGGTGCTTGAGGCCCATCTATAGACTGTTGTTTAGGGATGCTTTTGATGGTTGCAGAACAAAACCTTGGGAAAACTTCCACTTTCACAGCTCACCATTCTCTCACTCCCACAGCCAGATCAATCTTAAAAAAGATCTAGTTAACATCTGGGGCTCCCCTGAGGTTCTGGGTAAGGGATCCTCACAGACCAAGGACAATAAGTATTTTAGTTCCTGGCAGGTCTCTTTATTACTGGACAAAGATCAAACCTCTTTGTCCTTGGTTCAGACAAACAAACAAAAAAAAGCCTCTCAGCAGGATATCAATTAGTTCAGATTGCTGCCTCTACAACTCCCCCACCCCCACCGCCGCTTGTGAGGGGGAGATGAGGCCCTGACAGTGCAGGGACTCTTGCTTTCTCCTACATGGTGTTAGGTCTGCATGGAATTTAGAACAAAAATAAAACTGTGTGGAAACATATTGAGGAGGTAGAAAGAAATAGGCATATAGGGCTGGAGGGCCAAAGTGGAAAAACTTAATTTCCTGAGAGGCAACAGATGCTAACTAACTTCCAAAACTCCTGAAAGGGCTGGGCATGTTGGCGCACACTTGTGGCACATAAGGTGTAGCAGTGTGTTTCACAATTTAGATGAATGCCTACATGTCAAACCTCTCTTCTTAGATAAAAAAGTGTGCATATGAACTAAATAGTTAAATAGCTCTGAATAAGCTTTAGAAATAAGCATGATTTTGTATAAGTTAAAAGTATGTTTTAAGAGTTTCCAACTAAGTTTGTAGTGTGGCTTGAATATAGCCAAGCAATGCTCACTACAAATGTGATAGGCCTGCATTTCAAAAGTACAAGGTCAGGAGCAGGGTGGGAAAGGGCTTGCTTAAGGTTTCTCAAGATAGGCAGAGGGCAGCAGCCCAGAGCCAGCTCCACCCGTGTCCGGACAAAAATACCTTAGATAAAAGTTTTTCTTTCACGCATCCTCCAACACCTCTGTAGGCTTTGCGTACTTGCCTCAAAGTATAGAATCTGTGAATGTCAAAATTGTTAGGACTAATAAGATAAATATGCCTACATAGTTTCTCAACTTGTAAAGCTATAGAAATGTCTTTTAAGTTAACCTATGTGACCCCACTTAAGAAACTCCAAGTAAAGTTCTAAGTTAAGGCCTTGGGTTGAATTCTTTAGATAAGCAGTAGTAAGTTTCCAAGCAACAGGTACATCCGTATCTCAAAAGAAACATCTGTGTGCCATGAATATTTGCTCTGTTCTGCTGAAAGTTATATTTGTTAAGTAAATTTTAACCCTTATCTCCTGCTTTTCAAAATAGTATATAAGCTTCCCCTCCCCTGAGCTCTGGGCCCTTGCTCTCGGCTATGTCTGTTGAGCTTGGGTCCAGGTTCGAACCTGCAATAAAGTGTGTTCGAGTGACAATTTGGCTCTTGGATTTAATTGTCGCGGGGTACACCTTAACAAAGGTGCCCACGACAATACGATGAACTCAGCTGCTGTTCAGGAAGAGGACTTTTAAAAAGCATTTCATCTCAGCTGGGTTAGAAAAGAAAACCAAAAATCCTCCAGAATCAAAGAACTGGGTCAGCAATATGTTTTTTTTAAATTTTGCTTTTGTTTATGTGTGTGTGGTACTGGGGACGGAACCCAGGGGTATTCAACCACTGAGCTACATCCTCAGCCCTTCTTATGTATTTATTTTACTTACTTAACTACTTACACATATATATTTGTGTGGTGGGCGGAGGGAGTACTGAGGATTGAACCCAGGAGCATTCTACCTCCCAGCTACATCCCAGCTCTATTTTATTTTTTATTTTGAAACAGAGTATCACTAAGTTGCTGAGGACCTTGCTAAATTGCTGAGGCTGGCCTCGAACTTGCAATCCTCCTGTCTCAGCCTCCCAAGTACTGGGATTATAGGCATGTGCCACCATGCCAGACTACTTGTTTATATTTTGAGACAGGGTCTCCCTAAATTGGCCAAGCTGGCCTTGAACTTGCAATCCTCCTGCCTCACCCTCTCAAGTAGCTGGGGTTACAGGTGTGTACCACCATGCCTGGTAATGTGACATTATTCTAACACAAAAACATCATATGGTAGCTGCTGAGAATGGAGAGTTCTACTTGGGATTTCAAAGCACCTAGAACAACACTTGATGCTAGGTCTCAGTACACAGAACCCTGAACATTCAACCAGTAAATACCAAATTCAAAACCAGTGCCAGACTTTCTGGCTTCAGCACGAATACCTGTCGTCCTGTACTAGGACAGATTACAGTGTTGTGGATCAAAGTGGAATCTTTTTCACCAATAATATTTGTTTGCTTTAAAAAGATGGTTACACCAAGTACAACCTGAAGGTGGATTCTATTTTACATGCAAAGCCACTGAATAAACAAATACTATGTGGCTATCTTATTTTCCTCTTCGAAATGAGTCCTCCCTTGAGCTCAGCTTTTGACCATCAGGACAGGAAGGACGCAGGTGGGGAACAAGAGCCCCAAGAGTGATCTTTCCAGAAGGAATACTTCTCCCTGCCTCTGTATCCAGAGAACTTTTCAGAATCTGGAGGAAGACTATAGTTTCTAAAAGACTTTCACTGTTACTTCTGTGAATATCTGACCAGCAAGCAAACCTAATCATACAAGCAGAAAAGCCATACAAGTATTAGCCAGGTGACCGGCAGTCTTGAGTTCAAGTCTTGGCTGCACCTGGAGTCTCAGCCTTGGACAAGCCATTTCACTTCCTGGGCCATGACCTCTCGCCTTCAAATGACTGGCTGGTATTACCACCTAGATCCCTTCTACCTTTAAAATTTTTAATAATTTATTCAAATTATATTCTTTAAAAAGAGCCTAATTTTCTCTAACACTTAACATCACATGATACTCACTTTCACTTATCATGAATGTGCATCCTTTTTCCACTCATCTCATTGACTGGGTCCTTTAGCTAGGGACCTTGGTCCAGGTATTTTTGGATCCCCAGGACTAGCACATGGAGGGCTTCCCACAAACAATCCTTACAATTATGCCTTCATATTCCTCTTAGTTCTTCAGGTTAAAAATAGGAAATAAGGTAGCTCATCTATCAAATGACAGAGTTTCAGACATACTGGATGAAAGCTCTGTCAACTCCAGGAACCACTGAAGTCTTATAAAATGTCTCTCTGAACTGACTAAAAGATGTACTTATGAACAGTCTTGAAATCCTAGGTGCTCCTAAGGAAAGTAGCTCTGTATACATGCATAGCCAGAATTCTGTGGTGACTCAGAATTTGGAAATAGGGAATTATCTGGGAGAAATACAAGTAGCAAACAACATCATGGGCTCACCCATAGGATCAGTTATCAAGAGAAAATTCTGAGGGAAGCTGGGGACATTCAGGAACTATCCAAATCCAAATCAGGTGAACTGAATATATAACACATCAGGAAGCCTGGTGTGGCCAACTGGAATGCGGAGGAGAAACCTAATGCTTTCATGACCTGTCTGGGGAAAGCACATCTAGAAATGTGAGGATGGAGGGGAAAATGATCTATCAGTGTCCCCAGCACTGATCTGAGCAAATGGTACCTTCACTCACAGTTATACACATGGGATAATCAAAGCCAGAAATGAATGAGCTGCTCCAGGAAAAGCAAGTAAAAAAAGGGCTGAGGGCAGCATTTGAGGCATAAGCAGAGAAGGCATGACACCCCACACATTGGGATGGCTGAAATGAGAAAGATACTAAGTGTTGGCGAGAGTGTGGAGAAACATGAACTTTCACACATACTTCCTCATGAATGCCCACGTCGAGGTGGGATGGAAATGGCTGTTTGGAAAATAGTACAGAGTTCCTCCAAAGACTAAGTGAGGAATTACCATGTACCAGCAATTCCACTCCTAGGTATACACCCAAAAGTAATGAAAACACATATCCATACAAACTAGCACACAAATATTCATAGCAGCATTATCTATATGAGCCAAAAGGTACAAACAACTTAAACGTCCTTCAATTGGTAAAAGAATAAAATATGGTATACTCATACAGTGGAATACTATTCAGCCATACATAGAAAGGACTGAAGTGCTGACATATGGTACAACATGAATCAACCCGGAAAACATGCTAAGTGAAAGAAGGCAAGCACAAAACGCTATGTACTGTATGTGTTACACTGCTTTCTGTTGCTATAACAGAATACCTGTGACCAGGTCATTTATAAAGAATAGAGGTTTATTTAGCCCATGGTTCTAAAGGCCGGGAAGTCCAAGAACACATGCTGGCATCTGGTGAGGGCCTTCTTGCTGCACCCTAACATGGCATAGGGCATCACATGGCAAGATAGAACAAACATGCTAGCTTGGTCTCTCTTCCTCTCCTCATTAAGTCACTAATGCCACCAGGGGGACCCAAATGTCATGACCTCAGCTAATTCAAATTATCTTTCAAAAGTCCCTTCTCCAGGCCGGGCATGGTGGCACACGTTTGTAATCCCAGTACTTTGGGAGGCGGAGACCGGAGGATCCGGGTTCGCGGCCAGCCTAGGCTCTCTCTCTCTCTCTCTCGCTCTCTCTCCCTCTCTCTCTACTTAGTGAGGCCCTCCACAACTTCGTGAGACCCGGTTTCAAAATAAAGTATAAAAAATAGGGCCGGGGGCGTAGCGCAGAGGTAGAATGCCTCTGGGTTCAATCCCCGGTACCGCAAAAAAAAAAAAAAGTCCCTTCTCCAAATATCAATTACATACAAACCTGAGGATTAAGTTTCCAACATGTGAACTTTTAGGGGACACATTTGAACTACAGCATTAGATAATTCCATTTATATGTCTATAATAGGCATATCAATAGAGAAAAATAGATTAGTGGCTGCCTAGGGCAGCCTAGGGGGAAGGAGTTGGGAAAAAAACGTGGAGTAAATACTAATAATTACAGTTTCTTTTAGAAGTGATAAAAATTTTCTAAAACTAGATGGTGGTGAACATTGCATAACTCTGTGACTATATAAAAGACGTTGAACTATATATTTTAAGAGGGTCAATTGTATGCCATATGAATTATATCTCAATAAAGTTGTCTAAAATAAAAATCAAAAGAGGTGAGTTGTTTGATGTCAATGTGCTTATATGCTGATGAACAATCAATATGTGAGGTATTGTTCTAAACATTTTTCATGGATTAAATCACTGAATTTTCACAAAACTGTATGGAGTAGGTTATTATGATTGTTTAGACAGGAGAGTCAAGGTGAGAGAGTAAGAAAGTTGAACCAAGATTCAAACTCAGGTGGCCTGGCTTCCAAGCCCAAACTCCTAACCACTGTGCTATATACTATTCAGTTTTATACTGAATGTGATCAAGGAAAATGAAGAAGCTATGGAATATCATCCCAGGTGGCTGAAATTTTAATATGGGAATGAGGAGGGATGCTTCAGGAAGATGATGACAGTCTAGTCTATCCAAATGGTGGAGTAAGGAGCCCTGGTGTCCATTTTAACATTCAGAGACTTTTCAGAAACTCAAGAACTCAAGGAGATTATTAAGTGATTCCAGGAATTGCAAATGCTTTTCATTGGGAATAAGAAGTTAGGGTAAACATATAAAATAAGATGTAAGTACACATGCACGGTTGGGGCCTCACTAGAGCCTGCCAGCCCCTTCTTAAGGTAGCAAAATGTAAATAGGGGGAGAAATCTGTTGGCCAAAGAATAGCCTGCAGGCCAATTTATACACCTGGCTAGGAATTTCCAGGTGTTTGATCTAGGCTCATCGGTGATCTCCAGATGTGGCACTGGCTAATAACTTGGGAGTAGAGCGGGTATTAACCACTGGAATGTCGAACTCTCATGAAGGCCAGAGATAGAGCAGAACTGAGGGGCTGCTTTATAACACCAACGAAACAGCAGCCATGAGCCCCCCAACCCCCAATCCAGAGCCCATTTGATCTTGCCCTTTGCTCCTCTGAAGCCCTCTGTACCCTGAGACATTATCTTCCAGTGCGGAAAAGAACCAAAAAGCTCTTTTCACCTTGGGAGGAGTAACCAATCAAAAAAGTGTGGTTTCCATATGACTACCCACTCAAGGGAGAGCTACCCATACCCACCAGCAGAATATAATGTGTACAATAAAGCACATTTCCAGAAGATTCCAAGCAAGATTACAAATGAAACATAAAACCTTCCAAAACAAATGAAGGAACAAAAAAGAGACTGCAATAAAAATAAAGTCCTTAGTAGACTCTCCTCTCAATACAATGAATATTTCCTCACAATTTAAATTTAAAACAAACATACTTCAAAAACAAGTCATGGCCAAAGTCCTTTTCACATTCCACATACCAAACAAATAATTTCACCATGTAGTTTATGATGTGTTTTTGTTCTGAAAAACTTAAAATGCAAACAATTCAACATCTTAGTGAATTAGAGCAGCCCAGGGGCCAAATGTACCATGGGATGAAGAAAATGGATCTAGACATTTTAGGTTAGGAAAACTTAAGGTTCTTTCCACCTTGGCCATAGCATAGTGAGCTCTTAGGAAGAAGGCCTCATGGGTCACCTGCCCTTCCTTCTCCAGTCTAAGCCGGGGTTTAGGGGTCCATATCCCCCAGGAAACAAGAACCTTCCTTTCTCCTCCCTCCCAAATGCCCATGGAGCATCCCAGGGCACCTGAGCTCAAGCCATCAACAGGTGTCTCCACACATGGCAGTGCCATCTTGATTCGGTGGTACAGGTCACGAGACCTTACTCACTTGCCCATCCCCCCTTTTGTGTTCTACATTCTAAAATGAACTTAAATCCTTCAAGCATCAAATGTCTCAAGTTTATGCCTGTTTACATGGCAAGAATAACCGGCAATAAAATTTCGCCTATGTTCTAAGGAGGGAAAATGCCGCAAGAGCAGGCAGAATCCATGCCCCATTCCCCCTGCGCAGAGAGCTTTCTGTGGGCAAAAGTTCTCTTGGTAGAGGAGTTTCCCTAGTGAAAAGCAGGACCAAGTTGGTTCAGCATCTCCTTGCAGTTCCCCCTCACTGAGACTTAAACACAGGCCACATTCTGGAACTAAGGCAAAAACTGAGAACTACTGAACAGGGGGCTACCCTCGGTTCTCAACCCATGCACCAAAGGCCCACGTGACCAGCGGGGCCCCTCCACTGCGTGGAGGCGAGAATGCAGGGTGGGAGGCAATGACACATCCCTATCCAGGCCATTACAGGCATCCAGTTCTTTCCCCTCTGCCAATCGCGTCCTCAAACATCCCCACAGGCCAACAAAGAGGGGGCGAGGACTCCGGCAGAAGGCCAGTGTGCATCCCACAAGGGGACCTTTCAACGTCCACTCTCCCACACCGCCTGAGGATGAGGTCAGCCTCCTTCTATGGCCCTGGAACAAGCTGACTTTGTGGCCAGATGGCTGGCCCCCTGTGAGGCTCTAAAAGATGGAAAAGGATTGGTTTCACCCACAGGGACCTCATTCCCCATGCAGGAAGCCCAGCCAAATGATTTTAAAAAGTTACATTCAGGAGTCAGGCATAGAAATATTTACAAAAGCCTCCAGGAGACATCAGGGCTGCCCCCTCCCTCCCTCTCTCTTTCCTTCTGCTTTGACCCCAAATCACCCCACATGCCCTACCGTGGAGCTCACCTCCTTAAATCTTTCCCCCTGTTTCTGTGATGATTGATGCCTGCTCAAGAATCTATGATGGCAAGACCCTGTCTCAAAACTAAAAAAATAAAAATAAAAAGATCTGGGGCTGGGGCTATAGCTCAGTGATAAAGTATGTGCTTAGCACAGGTGAGGCTCTAGGTTCAATCCCCAGCATTGGGATGGGGGGCTGAGGATGTAGCACAGTAGTATAATGGTATAGCACCCCCGAGTTTCATCCCCAGTACTGCAAAAAAAAGAAAAAAAATTTAAACAGAATCTACATTGGTTTTCCATTTGTCAGCAGACCATGGGACAAATGGTCTTACCCTAGCACTGAAATTCCTAGAAGATTTGACCCCCCTCTGTCTCCTCCCTGTCCCTCTACACATGCCTTGTCCTTGCTCTTTCTCCTCCCTTCTAGCTACACAGTTCAGTAGCTGAGGAGATATTCAGCCCAGGTTCAAATCACAACTCTACCGCTCAGTGGCAGAGACCTGGCGCAAGGGACTTACACGACTCACTGCTTCAGCTTCTCTGCAGAGCAGGGGTCATAGCAGCACCTATTGTTCAAGCGAGAACCTGGCATGTGGTATTATCCAACAAATATTAGCTCTTAAAATACTATTATTCTTACAAGCCACTTCCTCCACGAAACCCTCCCCAGAAACACTAGTCAACATCTTCTGTTTCTTGAATGTTTTACCGAGAGTCAAAAAAGTACAGATACTGGCTGTACTTGTTAGGGCCTGTTTCATGGGCAGGTTAGTTGAATGGTAATCAGGTGTTAAAATTATTATACATCAGGCTCTGTGGCTCACACCTGTAATCATAGTATTTAGGAGGCTGAGGCAGGAGGTTCTTAGGTTCTAGACCAGCCTCAATAAGTTGGCAAAACCCTGTTTCAAAAAAAATTTTTTTTGTGGTACCGGGGATTGAACCCAGGGGCATTCTACCTCCACGCTACACCCCCGGCCCTATTTTTTATACTTTATTTTGAAACCGGGTCTCACAAAGTTGCAGAGGGCCTCACTAAGTAGAGAGAGAGACAGGGGGAGAGAGAGAGAGAGAGAGAGAGAGAGAGAGAGCTGAGGCTGGCACCACGAACCCGGATCCTCTGGTCTCCGCCTCCCAAAGTACTGGGATTACAAGCATGCACCACCACGCCCGGCCCCTGTTTCAAATTTTTAAAATCACAAATAAGGGCTAGGAATGTAGCTCAGTGATAGAATGCCCCTGGGCTCAATCCCCAGTGTCAAATAAATAAATAAATAAATAAATAAATAAATAAATATGAAATTCGTGTTCTAAAACTCATCCCCATGGCTTCCAAATTACCTCTACCCTCCTGCAGCAATGTTTCTGACAAGTTCACCTCTCATATATAACTAGATATTTGTATAGTTACAGATTTTCTTTTGGATCCAGGACTTAATAATACCAGGACTAAAAACTTCTTAAGAGCAGGGATCAACTGGGTGCAGTGGCACATGCCTGTAATCCCAGTACTTGGGAGGCTGAGACAGGAGGATTGCAGGTTCAAGGCCAGCCTCAGCAACTTAGGGATACCCTATTTCAAAATAAAAAGGACTGGGGGTATGGCTCAGAGGTAGAATGTCCCTGGGTTCAATCCTCAGTATTTTAAAAAAAAAATAAAGGCAGAGCCCACACCACAGACATCTGGGACACACAGTTCCCACCCGGGGACCACAGTGGATTGTCAAGCCACTGCTTATCAAATTTAAAAAGAGAACATTACGCTACTGGAAAAACAAAAGTAGTAAATGGAGATTAAGTAGGACTTAGGGACAAGAACTAAATTCTACCCTCTCAATATTCCAACTCTCGAATTTCTTGCCACAAACATTCAAGGATAAACCACGATGAGAGGAGACTGGGAGGCAAGCACATCGATGCAGAGCAAAGCCTGGCGTAGCCCTGCGGCGGCCTCAGTTCTGGGCCTCCCTGCCTAGAGTCTTCTGTAATACCTATCCTTCCTATGGCACTTAGCAATGTCTGCCTTGTTTTAGACCTCAGAAAACTTCCCATCTTCTCTTCCAAGTAATGAGCTTTCTTTCTCATCTGAATACACTGTAGCTCCCACTCAAGTGCCTTACTGAGTAAATAGTTCAAAGCAAGCCGGGTGTGGTGGTGCATGCCTGTAATCCCAGTACTTGGGAGGCTGAAACAGGAGGATCGTAGGTTCGAGGACAGCCTCAGCAAGTAGTGAGACTCTCATCAACCTAGCAAGACCCTGTTTCCAAATAAGAAATAAAATCGGGCTGGGAGTGCAGTTCAAAGGTAGAATGCCTCTGGGTTCAATCCCCAGTACCACACACACACACACACACACACACACACACACACACACAAAAGGGCTCAAAGCAACCAGAGAATCCAGATTTCACAGGTTTTAACAGTCATTTCCACTACATTCAAAACCATACAATTAAAAGTGTATTGCCCAATAAAAAGCTTCAAAGGGACACTCTAACTAATGGGTAAGAATAAACCAAGTCCTTTTAAGAAAATGGTTTTCTGGACTGGGGAGGCAGTTCCGTGGTGACTGCCTACCCAGCATGCAGGAGGCCCTGGTTTCCATTCCTAGCACCACAAAAAGAAAAGTTGTTTTGAAGCACTTGAGTGTATTTAAAATAGTTGTAGTTTCAGCCTAAGGCTGGGGAGATGGCTCCTCAGCAGCTGCTCCTGGTGAAGCAGCTCTGCCATGGAGGGTGCCTCAGAGTCAGCCCGGGGGGATGCAGGGCTGAGCGGGACGTTTCTAAGGGGAGTGGGCTTTGGTGGTGAGGCTTTCCTCTCCCACTTTCCCTGGGATGAGAGCTGTCCTCGTGAGCACGCTGCTGCTCTCTCTTCCTGGCCAGCTGTGCCCTGGCAAGTGAAGGTTGCCCTACTCCATGCTGTGGTGCACAGCTGGGGGCATCTAGCTCGTGCGGGTTCAGCAGGAGGAAGCCCACCTCAGTGCGGTCACTCAGTGCAGGCCGCATTGCCTCCCATCACTGTCTAAGAAATGGAGGTGATGTCAGGCATCTACTTGCTGGCATTTTAGCCTCTTTTGTTAATTTGTTCAGAGCCTGGGAAAGGAAGAATAGTGTTATTTATTGGGCTTCCTCCACGACTCAACCACATTCCCCCCTAATCTGGTCAAGAGGCCTACTTTTGAGGGAAGGGGGAAATTCCAGGAAAAGGTCCTACTTGTGTCTCCATGAGTAAGCATCACATGCCAGGCCTACTTCTGCACATGCTGCCCAAGAAATGGCTGGAAATCTACCCCTCATCCTCAGAGACAGCCCCCTGCAAGTGATCTGCCCAGAAAGGTGAACAAAATCACCCCAGAGCCCACTCCCTATATCATGCTTTGCATAAAGTGTTTCTAACAGCTGCTACTTGAAATACTGGCAGCCATCCTTATAACAAGGGAAAAGTACAGAAATCTAAAGAGAAGTCTACACATTTCATCAGGAACGGCTATAAACAAAGACAAAACACACAATCCTCTGATACAAACATCCTCTATGGTAAGCACCAGATTGCATCTGCAGCGCTACTGAAGGCTGAGCTGCTGGATGGTTTGCCTGCTCCGCTGGAGAGCAGTGGATAGGCTTCAGGAAGGCTCAGGGAGAACAAGTGTGCCCCAAACCACGCTGGGGTGGACCCCGGTCTCTAAATCACCTGTTTCCCACACACTCTCATCCCACATCAGCACTATGACCATCTGAACAGAGGCAAACTCACGTGCTCCATCTGCTTGGCCACGGTTGGCGACATCATCATGCAGCAGAGGAAGACCACCAGGATGAAGTAGAGCGCATACATGAAGCGGGTGGTCCTCGACTGTCGGACCTTGGGGCAGCAGCCGCAGCAGAGGGAGCAGCCCGCAGACCCACAGCAGCAGGCCAACTAGAAAAGGACACAAACATCCCCTCAGAATCTGTACCATGATTTAACATGAAATACTTATTTGGTGTACATCCCAGGTTCTGGGCATAAGAGCTGCTAAAACCCCTGCAATTTTCAGGGTGATGGGGTAAGAGCAGTGTATTTTGTTATTCACAATAAGTCCCTTTAAACCATACCTGAGTTTGTGTTACAGAGGACATTCTTGGGGAGGCTGTTGCCAGAAGAAATTGGCCATGTGATTTAGAGGGTTGGAAATTTCAGCTCACCACCATCTCTGGGGAACTATAGATCGAGTTAATTACCAATGGCTGATGATTTAATCAACCATACTTACAAAATAGCATCTCCATAAATCAATCCATGGGATTGATTCAGAGAATCCAGGTTGGTGAATGTATCCATGTGCTGGGAGAGAGGTGTGCCCCAACCCCACAGGAATAGACACTCCTGGGCTTGGGAATTTTCTGGACCTCACCCTGTATACCTCTTCACCGGGCTACTCATTTGCAACCTTTACAATAAACCAGTAAATATAAGAAAAGAGGTTTAGTAATTCTGTGAGCCATTCCAGCAAATTAGTGAACCTAATTTTGAACCCTAATTTTGCAGCCAGCCAGTCAGAATATGGGAGGCCAGCTGGGCATGGTGGTGCACAACTGTAATCCTAGTACTTGGGAGGCTGAGACAGGAGGATCACAGGTTCAAGGGCAGCCTCAACAACATAGCAAGGCTCTGTTTCAAAATAAAAAATAGGGCTGGGGGTGTAGCTCAGAGGTAGAATTCCCCTGGTTTCCATCCCCAGAACCAAAAAAAAAAAAAAAAGAATATGGAAGGCCCAAATATTGTGGGGCCGAGCCCTTAACCTGTGGGATCTGCACTAACCCTGGGTAGTTACATTGCAGGAGACCCAGATGGTATCATAAACTGAGCCATACTTCACCAACATATCCACCCCAGCCTTCAGCAGGTCGACCTTCCAAAATACAAGATGATCATGCTTCCCAGACATGCTGACCACAGGGCAGGGCATGCAGACAGTTTAGTATGGCCGGAAGCCATGGCATGTTTTTAATCTCTGAGACTCAGGAGGCTGAGGTTGGAGGATCACAAGTTTGAGGCCAGAGAAACGCTGTCTCAAAATAAAACATAAAAAGGGCTGGGGATGTAGAACAGTGTGCAAGGCTCTGAGTTCAATCCCCAGTACCATAAGCATAAAAAATAAAGAGTTTAGCATGTGACAGATCTTGCACCTGAATTGTCTGATACTGTCTTTAATGAAAAGCATTAATGGTTTGGGAGATGGGCAATAATAAACAGGAAAGGTTCCTCATAAGTACCATAAGCATTGCTCTTAGACAAAAACAAAGATTTCTGAGATCAGCTAAGAGCAAGAGAAGAAGCCAAGAACTAGAAAATGGACAAAGCAAGGCAGGAAGAACGTGAAAAACAAGCAGCTGGGCCCAAGAATAGGACTCGTCAAAATTGAGAACCTAAGAACAAACTATGAGCGCTGAGGAGAATGCTGGCTTGGGAAGGCTATGCCTGCAGCCGGGCACCTTTGCAGGACACACGCAAGGGTGTAACTTGAAGCTGAAAAGGAGCAGGCAGCGGCTTCTACACATGCACTGTCTACCAGAGCCTCATGACCCTCCGGGTGAGCTTCCTAGGCTAATGAGTGGCGCATGGGCCCACGGGGCACAGAGCTCCTGCTGTACCATGAACAGCACACACATCTTTTATTTGAAAAAATGAGGTCTTTAATAAAGCCCAAGGCAATAGGGTATAGTGGTCAGCAGCTCAGGCTTGAAGTCAGCCTGCCTGGGGTTGTAGCTTGTCTTTGTTTACTACTAGCTCTGGCCCACAAGCTAGTTATTTACCCATTTAAGGCTCAATCTCGAGCCAGGTGTGGTGGCGCATGCTTGTAATCCCAGTACTTGGAAGGCTGACAGGAGGATAGCAGGCTCGCGGCCAGCCTCCGCAACTTGTGAGGCCTTCCACAACCCAGTGAGACCCTGTTTCAAAATAAAGAGTAAAATAGGGCTGGGGGTATAGCTCAGAGGTAGAACACCCCTGGGTTCAATCCCCCCCACACAACCACACACAAAAAAAGACTATCTCCTAATTTACAAAGTAGGGGTGGCAGCAGGACTTGTGCAACAGTCTCTTAGACAATTATGCTATGGTCATTGGATGTACCTGGTGTCAGGGAGGGATCTCTGTTAAGCAAACAGGGAATTCTACAAAGGAGATTACCATAAACTGGAAATTACATCCAAATTTGTATGCATTAACACTGTATTCGATATTAAACTTAAATCCTAACAATTCAGTCTCCTGATAATGATTTGGAAGGAAGTTAGGGATTTGCAAGGCTTTAAAACAAGCATCCACTAGAATGCTACATTATAAACACCACTTATGAGTCAGGCGTGGTGGTGCACGCCTGTAATCCCAGTACTTGGGAGGCTGAGACAGTAGGATCACAGGTTAGAAGCCCACCTCAGCTACTTAGTGAGGCCCTGTTTCAAAATAAAGAATAAAAAATCAGGCTGGGGGTGTAGCTCAGAGGTAGACTGCCCATAGGTTCAATCCCCAGTACCACAAAAAAATAAGAAATAAACACCACTTATAAGAAAAGAAGGTCATGCTGGGCGTGGTGGCACACGCCTATAATCCCAGTACTTGGGAGGCTGAGACAGCAGGATCATAGGTTCAAGACCAGCCTTGGCAACTCAGTAAGACTCTCAGCAACCTAGCAAGACCATGTTTCAAAAAAAAACTCAGGGGGGTTGGGGGCTGGGTTGTAGCTCAGAGGTAGAATGCTCCTGGGTTCAATCCAGAGTACTAAAAAATAAAAAAAGAAGAAAAGATCATAGGTATATAGGCACAACAACAAATTATAATGATGTGCTAGATCTTAGAAGCCCAGTCATTTCCCATGTTATCTCATTCACTTCATGAAACTGCCATTGTTTGAGCCTTTGGCATTTTGCACTACTCTATCACTTCAGATTTTGTTAATGTTCTCTCTTCATCAAAGCCATCCTCCTCAAAAGACCTTTTTTTTTTTTGGTACTGGAGATTGAACCCAGGGACATTCTACCTCTGAGCCACATCCCCTATTATTTCTCATTTTGAAATAGGGTCTCACTAAGTTACTAAGGGTCTCCTTAAGTTGCTGAGGCTGTTGTCAAACCTGAGATCCTCCTGTCTCACCCTCCCAAGTTCTGAGATTACAGGCATGTGTCACCACACCCGGCTCAAAAGAGTCTTCTTGCCTCACGAGAAGTAGGCCACTGCTTTGTAAAAGAAGTTATTCTACGTGGGTTGAGCCAACAGATCACACAAATGGGATCCCAATACTACTGCATGTGCTTTTATGAGCCATCTTCCTTTACAATCCATTCGTCTACATTTGTAATCTCTGAGTTTACTGACCTCTTTCCATTTGCATTCTCAAATTTATATACACACACACACACACACACACACACACACACACACACACACACACTTCCCACCCAGCTGGCTTGATTCTCTGGGCTTTGCCTCCCGAATCAAAAAATGGATGCTGAATGAATAATGCATTTAAGTCATGACACCAGTGCTCCTCAAAGTGGCCGGCAATTCCATTCCCTGGGATCAAGGTCACAAATTACATCTGCACTCTGAGTTTCTCACCAGCATTCTATCACAAAGAGTACTAAGGGCTTTAATTTGTAGATACTGCACACTTTCCTTTTCCACAAAAAAATTATTATACATTCAAAAGGGAGTCAGATAGCCTCTTTGGAGTGCTATGCTTGCTATCCTTCTAGAAGTACATGCTGCGTGTATGTTTCCACAAGGGCAGAGATTTAGGCACAAACACTGGAAAAAGCCTAATTCTCTAGCTACACAGGGATTGGCATTAAATAAATTATGGGCAAACCAAGCGTGGTGGTGCACGATTGTAATCCCAGTACTTGGGAGGCTGAGACCAGAGGATCCGGGTTCGCAGCCAGCCTCAGCTACTTAGTGAGGCTTCCACAACTCAGTGAGACCCTGTTTCAAAATAAAGAATAAAAATAGGGCTGGGGGTGGAGCTCGGAGGTAGAATGCCCCTGGGTTCAATCCCCAGTACCGCAAAAAAATAATAATAATAATAATAATAAATTATGGGCTATCTACACAATAGAATATTGTTAAAAAGAGCAAGTCAGAGCTGGGCATTTTGGTATTAGAGATTGAACTCCAGGACATTCTACCTCTGAGCTATACCCCCAAGCCCTTTTTATTTTTTAATTTGAAACAGGGTCTCACTAAGTTGCTGAGGATCTCACTAAGTTGCTGAGGCTGACTTTGAACCTGCAATCCTCTTGTTTCAGCCTCCCAAGTACTGGTATTACAGGCATACACCTCTGAGCCCAGCTACCCTTAGCCCTTTTTATTTTGAAACAGGGTCTTGCTAAGTTACAGCTTGCTGGCTTGGAACCTTCGATCCTTCTGTCTCAGCCTCCAAAGTACTGGGATTACAGGCATGCATGAAGTTCCCCTCAAAATTCCTATGTTGAAGTTCTACTCCTAGTACCTCAGAATGTGAATATATTTGGAGATAGTGTCTTCTTAGGGGTAATTAAGGTTAAAAAGGTCATGGGTGGACCCCTAATCCAATATAACTGGTGTCCTTTTAAGAAGAGAAGGATGACAATATAAGAACACAGTGAGAAATTGGCCACCTGCCAACACCTTGTCTCAGACTTCTAGCCCCTAGAAGTGAGAGATTAAATTTCTTTTGTTTGAGCCGTTGGTTGTGGTCCTTTGTTATAGCAGCTCCAGCCAACCAACACAGTCCACATGCCCTGGCATTTTCTACCAACACACACAGGTGTGTGAAGACACAAGACAGCGGCTCACTAACGCTGAGTATGCGTGGAATGGGCTGAGGTGTGGGGAGAGGAAGGAGACATCTCCTTCTCACTATTCTGCTCTCCTGTTCAGGTTTTTACCATGTGCATGTAGTACTCTTAAAACAAAAGATATCTGACTACTTGAGAAAAACAACAAAGTTTGAAGATATTGCTATAAAAGCTTTTGCAAATGTGGTACATACTTACTTGATTTTCCCTCTGATGAACCTTCCCATTCCCTAAACATTACAAAGAAAAATCTTGCCCTCAGAGAGCCCTTCCCACCCTCCTTCAACCTCACTCCTATCAGAAATAGCAACAGCATGAACAGCTTTCGTAAATCAAAGGTGCTTTGTTCTTGCCTGGGCAAAGGGTCAAAATGAAAAGATAAGCTGGCTGCTCACAGCTCCCTGAGATCTGGCCTCCCCATCACTGCTCTCCTCCTTCTCCTCCCGAAGGACCAGCCCCCAGGGCCCAAATACACATTCCACAAATGGTATCAGTCTCCCTCCCAGGCCTGCCAGTGGCCTTGGCACTCATCATCCTTCCAAGGACTGATGGGGGCCTGTAAGGAACCACTCACACCATGTGCTAGGGCTGGGGGTAACTCCAGGCATTTCTGTTAAGTTAAAAAAGCACAATGCTTTGTTGCCTAGAATCCCCAGCTGGCCACACCACCAACTAGAAATAGCAAAGACTCAGGAAGAAGGCCAAGCAGATGGCACAGAATAAGCACGCACACATGCACAACACATATCTTACTCACAAAATAGTTCTTCTCCAACCCTCCCTCAAGTCTTCCTATGAGGTTCTGAAGCCCACAGCAAGTCAGAGGGACACACTGCAGGGAAGAACATGGGCCTGAGAGCCAGTGCTCTCCTCCGGGTGGCTCTGGGTCTTGGCTTTCCCTGCCTGTAATGGAAGGAGCCCAGACAGATAATGGGTAGTGGGTGAATGGGTTTCATCTCACATCTACCTGACACCAGTGGCTGCCTGGAACTCTGTGCGGAGGAGGATTCTAAGGCCAAACATCTCAGAAGTGAACCTGCAATGACCAACGAGTGCTTGCTGCCAGAAGCATGGGAAGGGAGAGCGGTGGCATCCCGGCCACATGCTTATCTCCCTGCAAGAGGTCACGAGACATCCCTGCCAGCCATAAATTTTTATGAAAACATGATTTGCTAGCATACCAAGTCAACCCTAAAGCCAGAAAGAAAAAATGGACCAAAGAGAGAAGAGCAGCAAGAGCTCATGGAGGAGCGCGAAAGCTCTCTGGGATCTGGCTTTACTGCGGCGCTGCACGGCCTAGTTCTGCACAGTCTCCTGTCTCACACAGTGCTGTAGTGACTCGCCTTCATGACAATGGCCCAGGCAACATTCCCTTAGTTCTACTTAAGAAGGTACAGGAACGCCGGGCGTGGTGGCGCACGCTTGTAATCCCAGTACTTTGGGAGGCGGAGACCAGAGGATCCGGGTTCGCGGCCAGCCTCAGCTCTCTCGCTCTCTCTCTCCCTGTCTTTCTCTCTCTCTCCCTCTCTCTCTCTCTCCTTAGCGAGGCCCTCCACAACTTCGTGAGACCCGGTTTCAAAATAAGGTATAAAAAATAGGGCCGGGGGCGTAGCGTGGAGGTAGAACACCCCTGCGTTCAACCCCCGGTACCACACACACAAAAAAAGAAGGTACAGGAGTACACAGGACGCTCTGTCACAAGATGATCCCAAACATGTAAAGCCCTCAGCAATGTGAGAGACACCCACTCTGAAAGACATATTCTTCGAGGGTTCGAGATAGCCAGCTTGGCTTATGTCAGTACTAAATCCAAAACCTAAAAGAAAAGATACCTTCAACTCCAACACCACTCTTCCGTCATTCCTGTTTCTGACTTCTGGAAACATAGGAGCCCTGGCAGAGCTGAGGAAGACTTTTAAACTACGAAATGATGATACTGCTCCTTGATAAATGGCAGTAGGAGGCAGCAGCAGGGTAAGTCCCCAAAACCACCAAAGCTACCCAAGCAGCTAGAAGCAAACTCAAGTGTCCCTGGGATTGTGAAGGGCTACACAGTATTGAGAAAATCAAAGAAAAATGTTAAAGACATAAAACTGGACTCAAATGATGTTCTCTATGCAGTAATTATAAGTAGATTCTGCATCTTTCAGTAACACACAGTATCACCCAGCCCGTGCGGGGGCCACTTCTCTTCCCACTCCTTTGCGACTTTAGCATTACCTTTGAATCCTATGGTCAGCAGGAGGACTTGAGCAATTGATCCTGCTTTGAATAGCAACATGCCCTGAAATTCTAGACCCCACAACCAACATTCTGCAGTTCATTTCCCCCCACCCAAAGCTTACAACTTCCCAATGAGCTTATACAGAGCGTATCCCACTACAAGGGTGAGACGGTGGGGTGAGGGTGTCAGTAAGTAGCAACTCTTGCCGCAATGGTGCCAGGAACCATCCTTTACCAATAGCTAGGCAATGAGGTGATGAGACTTGAAAGGTAGAGCAAGAACAAACACCCCTCTGCTCAATACGGAAAGTCTGAGTTGCAGGCAGGCCTTCGAGAGATGACTGTGCTGTAGGAAACTTAACACACATACATGTTAGGAAATCGGTGGATTTATCCCACACAAACAAATATAGGGCAACCTGTTGAAACCTACTTAACCTACAGTAATATTAGCTAATAATAGTTAATAACAATAGTTAATCTCTTATTCTCTGCAAGGTACAACCACTATTATCAGGCAACTTTAGGCCACAGAGCTGGTAAGAGGTAGAGCCAGGACTGGAATCCCTGGATTCCAGAGAATTCTGTCATTTTGGTGTATCTCCAGTTGGCATAGAACTGGATAGATCACACTGGCCTGAAACCAGCCGCCAATCTGGGCTTCCTCCAGAAGGGAGGCTGGCTGTGCTAGAGGAGGAAGCAAGGAGAGAAGCAGTGTTTCTTTCCTGCCCTGTATGTACAGTAAACAGTCAATAAGTCATCTTCCTTCCAAGCCCCTTCCTCTCTTCCATGTGACTTCTGGCCACAGGGTCCAGGATGACTTCCACTGAGCCGTTCCCCAAGCAGCTCTACCCCCAAGCACCAAGCTCCTCTCCTCACCCCCAATACCTGCCTCATGTTAAAAGCCCAGTTCCTCTGAGGCAGGAGGATAGCTGAGTTCCAAGCCAGCCTGGGCAACATGGCAAGACTCCATCTCCAAAAAGAAAAAGCCCAGTTCCTAATCCTGTGGAAATAACCAGGCCATTCACCCATTCAGCCAGGACTTGTAGTGCATGCCTACTAAGTGCAGTGCTCATTCCTGGAAATGCAGCAGTAAACAGAGACCCTGTTTCAAGAAAGCATGTGTGTGTGTGTGTGTGTGTGTGTGTGTGTGTGTGTGTGTAACCCTCTTCATGTTGTTTGAGAAGGAAAACCTAGATGGTCAATGAAGTGTACTGATCATTTAAATTATGGTAGATTCATATTATAGAATATAATTGAAATTATATTCACCCATTGAAATTATTATTCCGGTCAGGCATGGTGGCACACACCTGTAATCCCAGAAATTGGGAGGCTGACACAGGAGGATCACAGGTTTGAGGACAGCCTCAGCAACTCAGTGAGGCCCTCAGCAACTTAGTGAGACCCTATTTCAAAATAACAAATAAAATAGGACTGGGAGTGTAGCTCAGAGGTAAAATATCCCTGGGCTCAATCCCACACACACACACAAAGGAAATTATTATTCAAGTCATATAGAAAACCTCACAGCCATGGAAAGATGTCTACATAGTATTAACTGAAAATAGTTAATAACATAATAGTATAGGGTATGACAGCTTTTGGGCTAAAAGACTGACAAGACAGCAATAACAACAACAAAAAGCAATCTAGAAGACTATACCAATGTATTAACAGTAGTTAGCAGTTGTAGGATTGTGAGTGATAATGCTGCTCTGTATTTTCTGAACTCTGCAACATCATATATCTTCTAATTAGAAAACATTACCACAAGTTTCTGTGTGGGAAGAAAGCAAAACAACATTCCTGTTCCATCTCGTAGGTGGTAAGCCTTCAAATATTTGTTAAATGAATCAGCCAGTGAGTAAATGAAGCCTACATCAGCTGATAGATGCCTACATAGCTGGTAGAAAACAGCCAGAATGAATTATTGAAGTAATTGAGTTATTAAAAAAAATTCCTACCATACTTTACACTTAGAAATGGTTAAGAAGCCAGGCATGGTGGTGCACACTTGTAATCCCAGTACCTGAGAAGCTGAGACAGGAGGATCCCAGGTTTGCCGCCAGCCTCAGCTACTTAGTGAGGCCCTCCGCAACTTAGTGAGACCCTGGTTCAAAATACAGAATAAAAATAGAGCTGGGGGTGTAACCCAGAGGTAGAATGCCTTGGGTTCAATGCCCAGTATCACAAAAAAAAAATTAATTAATTAAAATTAAAATTAAATAGGGCTGGGGTTATAGCTTGGAGATAGAATGTTCCTGGGTTCAATCCCCAGTAACACACACACACACACACACGTTAAGATACTGCTTTAGTTAGCTCTTCCATAGCTGTGACCAAAATATCTGACCAGAACAACTTAGAGGAGCAAAGGTTTATTTGGGCTCATAGTTTCAGGGGTTTAGTCCATAGTCGGCTGGCTCCAAGACAGAGACAGGGCATAAAAGAAGAAAACTTTACAGGACAACCAGGAAGCAGAGAGCCAGAGGAAGAGACAAGGGACAGATAGAGTCCCCAAAGCCATACACCCAGTGACCTACCTTCTCTAGCCACACCTTACCTGTCTATATTTACCATCCCATCAATGGGATGTATTCACTGATGAGATTAGAACCCTGGTTCGATTATTTCACCTGTGAACATTTTTGCATTGCCAATACGTGAGCTTTTCCGAGGGGCATTCTATATTCAAGCCATAACAGATGGTAAATTTTGTTATGAGTTTTTTACCACCAATAAAAGATAACTCCTTAATTCTTGTGCTAGTTTTAGAGTTTAACTGCTACAAATAAACCTCTACTTGGTAGAATCTGTACCAATTAAAAATAAAATGGAAAAAAAATTAAACAGCTATCTAAAAAGAAGTTGAACAGGAAGTTATGGATCTGCCCAGAAATTAACTAATATGTTTCCTTTATCTTGGTTTCTTAAATATTCTTCTTGAGTTTAGAGAATGCCCTCAAGCCCCAAGGCCTCCACAGTCATTCCCACATCTGTGCAGCAAGATCCTGAGGCTTGTCGGGAAGTTTCCAACAGGTGGCTGCTTACGCAGGTTTCAATATTCTAGAATATGCTAGTTTCAAGTTTCCACAAAAAGCTCAGTCAAGCATCAAGTCAGTACCCCCAGCCAATAGGACCAAGTCTGTACAGGGCAGGGACAGGCTGTGGACACAGGAAGACAGCAACCAGCTTTGGGGTTACAATGGGGCCCTGGACAGACTGTTCTCTTTTGGAGCTTACTTCTCATGAGGTTAGGGTTACTTCCAGCACCAAATGAATGTTTATCAAGTTCTCTGCTCTCAGACAGCAGTTGGATTCTTTCAATCATTCCATCGCACCACCCTCTCTACTTAGATACCTTATTAAAAAAATACCACGTTTGACATAGTAGTCCCTTTTTATCTGTGGTTTCACTTGCATGGTTTCAGTTACGCTGTTAGCCAAGCTCGGAAAATATTAAATGGAAAGTTCCAGAAATAAACAATTTATAAGCCTTTAATAATTTTATTACAGTACATTGTTATAATTGCTCTATTTTACTATTATTATTAATCTTTTGCTGTGCCAAACTTATAAACCAAACTTTATCATATGAATATGACATATGTATGAAAAAACATTTCATATGATCAACTTTATCATATGAATATGATATATATGTATATGAAAAAACATAATGTGTATAAACAGGGTTCAGTACTATTTATGGTTTCAGACATCTACTGTAGGTCTTGACCATATACCCCCATAATAGGGGACTACTGTATATTTTAGTAGGTTGATAGAATGTATAAGGTTAAGGATAAAGGTAAACTAACCTCTTTCTGAGGTTTCAACAGAAAACAGACATTCCTGGAAGGCAGATCATTAAGAGCAAGGTTTCCCAAACAGCCCATTGACACTGGGGGATGGGCAGTTCTCTGTTGTGGAGCTGTCTAGTTCCCAGCAGGATGTTTAGCAGAATGCCTGGACCCCTGGCCTCTTCCTGCTAGATGCTACTAACAACTCTCCTCCTCTCCCCTACAACTCCTGGCAATCGAAACTCTCTCTAGACAACTGCGCTACAGTTCAAACCACTGATTTAAGGGTTAACTTCAAGAGCTATGGCATCAGACTGCCTGGGTTCACACTCTAGTCCAGACCCAGGTCTGAACCCAGAGTATCCCAGCAACTTACAAAAGGCTGTTCTGTGTGTACAAAAACACCTGCCACATGCTCAAACTAAAGTTATCTTAATACCTTTATTTCCACTAAGGAAAAAAACAAGGCCGTTGGAATGCTTGTACACCCACTGAAGCAGCAAATACCTGCAGCAGAACAGGGCTGGAAAAGGAGAGTTAAGCTCAAGTTCTGGAAGAAAGGGTGTAAGAAAATGAAACCATGGGTGGGCACAGTGGTCCATGCCTATAATCCCAGTACCTGAGAATCTGAGACAGAAGGAAAGCAAGTTCAAGGCCAGCCTGGGCAACTGAGTGAGACCCTGTTCCGAAATAAAATTTTAGCCAGGTGTTGTGGAGCACACCTGGAATCCCAGTACTTGGGAGGCTGAGATAGGAGGATCACAGGTTCGAGGACAGCCTTGGCAAGTAGTGAGACTCTCATCAACCTAGTGAAACCCTGTTTCAAAATAAAAATAAAATGGGGCTGGGGGTGTAGCTCAGAGGTAGAATGCCCCTGGGTTCTATCCCCAGCACTGACAAAAAAATTAAAAAAAAAGAAGAAGGAAGGGAGGGTCTCATCAAAAAGGGCAGAGGAGAAATCTTGGTTGTTCTACTTTATAAGTAACAGCTTATCAACTGGCAGCTACTGAAACACTAAACCCCAAATTTGCCTCATTGTGCCATGGAGATTGTGCTGCAGTGGAGAAATCTGGCCAGCCCTTTCCAAGAGGCGCCGCATGCCAGCAATCTCCAAGCACTGCCAAGCCACAGAGGGCGTCACAGGCTGGTAATGGGGCCAGAGTCAAGATGCAAAAGTACACTCTGCGATGGGGAACAGAAATTAGCTCATTTCACCACTCTCAGAGAGCTAGAGAGGGAGGACCATAAGCGCCCAAGAGAGCCGCAGTCTTCAGGGCATCTACCCAACAAATCTGTGCACAACTCCAGTGTATGAGACATGTGAATGCACTATAACACTAACAAAGTTTGTCATATATTCACGCAACAAATGTTTATCCAATGCTTCCTAGTGAACAGGCACTGTTCTAGGAGCTAGCAATACAGTCACAAAGCTCATACTCAAGTGTATTTTAATCAAATTCAACATCCAGAAAATTCAACTACCTGGGGCATGTCCCAGAACCTGGGTCAAAAACTTCTGATCTCATATAGTCCTCTCATTTTCCTAAAGTGAGAACTGAAGGTCAGAAAGGTTTTGGGTGGAGAACAAATCTAGCGATGGGCATCCGAGAACAAGCATAAAACACACTGGTGTGAACAACTCAGCAGTCTAGAAAAGCGACAGGACAGTCATTCAGCCTCTGGGTTCCACACTTCAGCATCGACAGTGTAACATATTCAAAACAGCTAAATGAAGCCAAGCGTGATGGTGCACGTCTGTATTCCCAGTGCTTGGGAAGCTGAGACAGCAAGATTACAGGTTCAAGGTTAGCCTCAGCAACATAGGGAGCCCCTCGGCAACTTAGCAAGACCCTGTTTCAAAATAAAAAATAAAATAGGGCTAGGGGTATAACTCAGAGATACTCCTGAGTTTAATCCTCAGTACCAAAAAAAAGAACAAACAAACAAACAAAAAAAACCCAGCTAAATGAGAAGTCATAGCAATAGCTCTGCTGATCCTTGTAAGAAGGCAGTCAGTATCCAAGTGTCTACCACATTTCAAACGGTTTCCATCACAGCACAGTTAAGATGAAAGGCTGGTAGACAATATACTAACCCTAGGGTGGCCACAAAACTGAGTGCCCTTGTACAGCTAAGGCTGTGCCAGGATCAGTGCCTATCCCTGATGTACCCCCTCCCATTGCCCACCTTCTGAGAAGCAGACAGCAGAAAATCCCCCACCCTGCCCACATCCAACCCCACTCACATCCCACATGCAGGGTCAACTACTGGCCTCTCTCCCTCCCCACACTGCAGAAGGGGGACACTGCTCAAAACACCCGTAATCCCAGCACTTGGCTGAGACAGGAAGATCACAGGCTCCAGGCTAGTGCACGGTAACTTATCAAGACCTGTTTCAAAATAAAAAAGGGCTGGAGGTATATTGGCTTCAATCCCCAGTACCACCAAATAAGTAACTAAATAAATAAATAAACCTCTGACCACTGCCCAGTGACAAGATATTTCTCTTTCAAGAAGGTTAGTCCAGCCTGATGCAGTGGCACAAGCCTGTAATCCCAGCTACTCAGGAGACTGAGACAAGAGGGTCATTAAGTTCAAGGTTAGACTGGGCAACTTAGTGAGACCCTATCTCAAAATAAAAAATAAAACAGGCTGAGGATGCAGCTCAGTGGTAGAGTGCCGCAGGTTCAATCCCCTGTACTCATACACAAGAGGTTAGTCTAATAGCACAGGCTCCGTGCACACTTCACCTACCTTTTACTGTCCAAGACAATCAGCATTCCATATAATCCTACCTTTTAGGATTCACAAAATGCCCAATAAAAAGGTAACATTTTGAACCTAAGATTTTTTTCATGTAAATAAATACACAAATTGAAAAAAGAAGTGTCAGACAACAGGGCTCTGGTTTGGAAGGTTTTCACCTCTGTACCTGACTGTGCCGGAGCTCAGACACAGGCAGGAGCATGGGAAGGCGAGAGGGAGGGAAAGGCCACACTAACCTCCACAGGTCGCCCTGACTCCTCCAAGGCACTCCTCTCTGGATGAAAGGGCCCGCAGGACAGCTTTCTCTTGAAGCTGGCCTAACAGCTGTACTGTTCCCTACAGCTGAGAAAACACTTTCTCATAGCTAACTTTACCTTTCGTCAGCCCCTGAAAGCCTGAGGGAGCCTTCTCCCAGTTCTCTTATTCATTCTTGACATTCATCTCCCTCTCCCACTTCTAGCTTGAAGAGGAAGGAATGGATAGGTAGACGCTATTCCACTGAGCAAATACCACAATTTCACTGCCTTTTCAACGATGGAGCACTGCCAGATACCCAGTGGATCTCAGCAGCTCTACCCTCTTCTGAACCAGGTCCTCATTCCAAGGCCGGCTGGCACACAACCCTAACAGCCTGAGTGAGGGCGCTGCACTCAGCTACCTGCTGCCTGCGCAGCACCAGTTGGAGTGCAACTCCCCCTGCACCCCAACTTAAGAAACAGCCAGTTAATGTTCTCAAAATACATTTGCAAAAGGAGGCAGGGCTGGCCATGGTGGCACACACCTGTAATCCCAGTGACTCAGGAGGCTGAGGCAAAAGGATCTCAAGTTTGAGGCCAGCCTGGACAACTTAGCAAGACCCTGTCTTAAACAAACAAACAAATGGGCTGGGGATGTTCCTCAGAAGCAGAGCGCCCCTAGGTTCAATCACAGTATCATAAAAAATAAAAAATTAAATAAATGAGGTCTGCCAAATAAAGGAGCCCAGAAATAAAACTATCAAAACACCAACAAAAACAAAAATAATCTTACATTCCCATCCCCTGCACCATGCCCCACCCTTTACTTTCCTGTTTTTTATTCATTAGGAAACACAGCAAGTCTAAAGAGAAGTTCCCCTGGGCATTCTTTTTCATAAAACAAGTCACTTGCTTCTCATGGGAGTGGTGTTCCCTCTACTTTTTAAAATTACAAAGGTATATCCTTACAGGCCCTATACTGTAGAGGCCAGCACCCATCATCAGAATCAAACAGATGGACCTTAAAGCAAGGCTGACATACACACTAAATGAACTGTTATTGGGCTGCAAGGTAAACAAACAGGCCCAAGGGGCAGGCAGTGCGGGGAAACTTAATTACTGTTATTTGTTCAGTCAACCTAGCATTTCTCCAGTCAGCTGGGTGGAGTGATGCTGGACCAAGCAAAGAGAACTTCTTTGAAGACTCTGGATCTGTTGCTCAGCTGAACCATTATCTCCAGTCACTTCTCATTAGAGTGAACAAGTTTAGTATCTGCAAGGAGACTTGAGAATTTGTGATATGGTGGCCCCAAAACACAGCTCTACGGTGTAAGAACATAACTGGGCTGGGCATGGTGTCGCATACCTGTAATCCCAGTACTTGGGAGGCTGAGACAGGATGATCACAGGTTCAAGACCAGCCTCAGCAACTTGTGAGGCCCTCTGCAACTTAGTGAGATCCCATTTCAAAATAAAAAATAAAATAGGGTTGGGGGTGTGGCTCAGAGGTAGAATGCCCCTGGGTTCAATCCCCAGTACCACACACACACACAAAAAAAAACCTACAACTGGGCCACACAGGGACCAAATCCAAAATTGTGGCCTCACCAGCTCCAACCAGGGGGTTCTTATACCCAGTTGGCTACTTATTCCATATCCATGTGTCACATGCTAGACCAAAAGGTCTACCACTGAAATTAAATATTGGTTGTTTTCTCCAGATTCACAGGAATAAAATGTAATATAGATATTACAGGATTGGGGGGGGGACTGGGGATTGACCCAGGGGCATTCTACCTCTGAGCCACGCCCTCAGTCCAATTTTATTTTTTATTTTTTGAAACAGGATCTTGTTAAGTTGCTGGGACTGGCCTAAAATCTTTGATCCTCCTGTCTCAGATTCCCAAGTACTAGGATTACAGGCCTGTGCTACCACACCCGGGTGATATTATAGTATTCTTAATGCTCTGGAATCTGAATCTTGCTGACCCAGGAAGGACTGCCCCTTTCACGGCTAGCTAATTCCTAGAAAAAGCAAACTACTCCCCTGTGAGCACAACTTCCAGGTGCAAAGCAATCACACCAAAGCCCATGCCTGCCAACCACCCCTCTATCTGGCTTACACACTCAAGAAGGTGATATTCCTTTGCCCTGATCATCCCAGACAGCACCTACACCACAGAACCCACCAAGGTTGTTCGATGTAGCCCATCCTAAGCAGCTTACCCAGCCACGCCTGGCCTTATCCTGGCTCCCTCTGCCTCTTGCCTGACCCTGTGGCCCTGAGTGGTGTAGTGTGCCCTTTTCTTATGGGAACTATGAGGAATAAACTCTGATTGAAGTCGTGTCTTGGTCTGTTGACCCCACTGTACCTGAATAATAATAAAACCTACATTTTAAAACACACAAATACCAAAAAATTATAATGTAGAATATAAAAAATAAATAAAATAAAACACACAAATGGCTTAACTTTCATTTTTTAACCCCATAAATTTTCCTTAACTGTTCACCACCTGCTCCAATTATACATGGGCAGATGTTAAACAGAAAGAACATGTCACAAATATTAATGAAAAATTAGGAATTAGAAGATGATATTGAGCTTGCTTTTTCATGAACAAGCATGCCTGAGGTTTTATATAATCAAATTCTGCTATAAAATAAGATCTAAGTCTGATCTCTTTCTCACAGTATGCAGTAAAGAGCATCACACTTTACAGAGAGTACCCACCCTGAGAGCAAACTAGTTGGTTGGTTGGTTGGTTGGTTGGTTGGTTAGTTGGTTGGTTGGTTGGTTAGTTGGTTGGTTGGTTGATTCTGGGGATTGAACCCAGGGGTATTCTACCTCCAAGCTACAGCCCTAGCCCTTTTTATTTATTTATTTATTTTGAAAAAGGGTCTTGCTAAGTTGCTAAGAGTCTAAGTTGCTAAGGCTGGCGTCAAACCTGTGATCCCCCATCTCAACCTCCCAAGTACTGGGATTACAGGCATGTGCCACCATGTCCAACCCTGAGAACAAGTTTGAGGGTCAATGTTCTAATTACATTAAAATAAAACATAATTTTACAGGCTAAATTCCTGGTACCCTTAGGCATCCAGGATGATTTGAAAGGAGCCTTTTTGGAGGATGGGGGAGGTGGTATTTGTCACCATGCCTAGAAATAGATGAAAACCCAAAGGTTTAACTTTTGATGGTACAAATTCCCACTTACTAGAGAAAGTAAGAGTACTTGATGGACCGGCATTTTAACCAATGTTCAGTCTTCCCAAAGAAGTCAATGGAGAAACTGAGGAAAAGTAGAAAATAGGGTAAAATAGGCAGCAGTAATAACCATAACAGGTGCAGTGACACACTTGTAATCTTGGTATTTGGAGGCTGAGATAGGAGGATTACAAGTTTGAGGTCAGCCTTAGCAACCTAGCGAGACCCTCAGCAACTTAAAGAGACCCTGTTTCAAAATAAAAAATAAAAAGGGCTGGGGATGTGGCTCAGAGGTAGAATGCCCCTGGGTTCAATCCCAAGTACCACATACACACACACACACAAAAGTATTACTTAATTTTTTTAGCATGAGTATGTAGTTTTATATTTAGCTATACTAACATGGAAAATCTGAGGGAAACATAAAATAAGAAAAGAAATAGGAAGTAAAGAGAAAAAAAGAATGCCAACTCTGTTTTTTCACAAAGGAGAAAATCGGGAAGCCTTCTCCTAAGGTCCTAAGATAGGAGCGCAAGTCAGCGGGGTCCTCAAACTCTTCCTTGCTCTTCTGTAATGCCACCTCTAGTGTGGACCAGCCATTGAGAGCTGCTGATGTACACTCATGATGAAACCATATCCAAGTCAGGGTGATGATGCTTAACCACTTCTAGCAATTATTTTGGATCTTATTAAATGAAGAGTATAGAGTAAAAACTGAGTTTGGCTCTTATAGCAAGCATAAAGTTTGAACCACAATCCAAATCTCCTTTTATCATTGCCTTCCTCTTTCAACTGTTATATTGTATAAAAACAAGATTCTAAGTTGTTTACCTCCTCATTCTCTGTATGCACAAAATGATCATTTCTACAATGTCCCATTCGCATCACTTTTTCCCACTGATAGCATTAGAACCTCCCACTCTTTCTTTTTTTTCTAATTTTTTAAACATGCTTTTATTGGTGCATTGTAGTCTCACATCACAATGCAAATCAATTTAATGTTAACATACATGCACACAGTTCTTAGTGTCCCCCCCCACCTCCCCCCCATATGGAGTACCGAGAATGTCCTTGGTATATTCTCATATGTACACATTGTTTATAATTCCATTGATTCACTTCTTTCTTGCCCTTCCCCTTCCCTTATACCACTTCCCTTACTCCACTGAGGGTTCTCCCTTTTGTGTGCCCACTACTCCCTAGGTTGCACATATTAATAAAAACATATGACCCGTCTCTTTTTGTGATTGGCTAATCTCACTTAATATAATGTTCTCCAGATCCTTCCATTTTCTTGTAAATGATGTTATTTTGTTCTTCTTTATTGCTGAGTAGAATTCCATTGTATTTCCCAAGCTCTTCAAAGTTAACTAAAATAAGATGCAAATGAAAAGCAAAACAAAAAAAATACTTAGGCTTAAACCAAATTTAGCGCTAAATTCAAAAAATTCCCTTTAGCAGGGAGTGGTGGCGCACACTTGTAATCCCAGATTTTGGGAGGCTGAGACTGGAAGATCCAGGTTTGTGCCCAGGCTCAGCTACTTAGTGAGGCCTCCGCAACTTAGTGAGGCCCTGTTTCAAAATAAAGAATAAAAAATAGGGCTGGGGGTATAATGCCCCTGGATTCAATCTCCAGTACCGCCAAAAAAAAAAATTCCCTTTCCTTCAGAAATATCACAAATATTTTACATACTTGTAAACAAACTTTTTGTTAATTTAGTATCTAGGGATCATCTCTTTTCACAGACTGCGTAAAACAAAATAGTTTCATAACCAATCTTTAAAGTTATCAAATAGCTAAAACTGATTAAAATAAAAAACAAGAATTTGAACTCCCCTACATTAAACATTCATAATTTAATTCAACACTAAGAAAAGGTAAAATAATAGAAGGCTGCTCCCTAATACAAGAAGGAATCTCTTGGCTAGTGAAGCAATAATAAAAAAAAGACTCATATCAAAATATAACAAAAAACACCTGTAAGAATTACACGAAATCAGCCATGTAAAGTGCTTAGCACACGTGCTTGGCACATAAGTGTTCAACCTCAGCTTATATTAAACGCTCACTTCATTCCATACAAGGTTACACCACTGCTCTGTGCCTGTTGCCTCATGCAGAAAATAGAGATAATAGTTCCCACATCATAGGATTATTAGCATTGAGGTTGTTTCAAGCCACTTAGAACAACATCGTTAGCTATCCGATATTATTCTTAGTACCTTTGAAAAGGAAGTTCCAGGGCTTCATAAGCCAGGATCTGGACTTAGAAGCTGGAAGCACTAGGGTGTCATTTCCTTAAACCCGACCTGTAGATGACACTTAGCTCTCTTCCCCTTCCTGCTGCTCAAGGAAACTCCCAGGGACAAAGGACGTTGGGCCTCTCTTCCTCATGGCAGAACAACCTGCCCTCCAGGAACTTGCGCCAGCCTCACAGTGGGCCAAAAAAACAATTCCTCTTTGTATTTCTATTTGCCAATTATTAGTTTATCCTGTTCCACAGGGGATTTAGAAGCAGTTTTAGAACCACCTAAATAACAACAAAGGCACTCACTTCCAACTTGTGAGGTAGTCAAGTTATTATTACCTTGGGCTCTAGGAAATAGGTGCCCAAGGTCACAGCTGCTCAGGGATGAGGATAGGGCCCAAACCTAAGTGTAATTTCAAAGCAGCCTCCTTAACGACTTTACCAAACTGAATGTGGAAAGAGAAGAGGGGAAGAGCACTTTTTAAAAATCAATTATTTCAAGAAACCCAATCAAAGCCAGGTGTGGTGGCACAGGCATGTAATCCCAGTACTTGGAAGGCTGAGACAGGAGGATCACAGGTTCAAGGACTGCCTCAGCAATTTAGCAAGACCCTCAGCAACATAGAGAGACCCGGATTCAAAATAAAAATTAAAAAGCACTGGGAATGTAGCTTGGAGGTAGAATGTCCCTAGGTTCAATTGAAAGAGAAAGAGAGAGAGAGAGGGAGAGAGAGAGAGAAAGAAAGAGAGAGAGAGAGAGAGAGAGAGATGAAGACAACTGACAGAATGAGAGCAAATATTTGCAAATCATCTTTCTTATAAGGAATATATCTAGAATCAGAAATACATACAGAACTCTCTTTCTCTTTTTTGGGGGGAGGTACTGGGGATTGAACCCAGAGGCATTTTACCTCTGAGCTATACCCCCAGCCGTATTTTATTTTGAAACAGAGTCTCACTAAGTTGTGGAGGACCTCATAAGGTTGCTGAGGCTATCCTTGAACCTGCAATCCTCCTGTCTCAACCTCCCAAGCACATGCCCGGCTTATATACAGAATTCTTAAAACTCAATAATGAAAAGACAAATAACCCAATTAAGAAATGGGCAACAAGTTGGGCATGGTGGTGCATACCTACAATCCCAGTACTTGGGAGACTGAGACAGGAGGATTGCAGGTTTGCAGCCAGCCTCAGCAATTTAGCGAGGCCCTCTGAAACTTAGTGAGACCTTGTTTCAAAATAAAAAATAAAATAGGGCTGGGGTGTAGCTCGGAGGTAGAATGCCCCTGGATTCAATCCCCAGTACTCCCCCCCATACACACACACACACACAAAGAAATGGGCAACAGATCTAAATAGACATTTCTCCAAAGAGGTACAAATATCCAATAAGCTCATGAAAAAAATGCTCAATATCATAAGTCACTAGGAAAAAGTAAATCAAAACCAAATGACATACCACTTCACACCCACTAAGATGAATATTTTTTTAAAAAGGACAGACAATAAGTGTTGGTGAGGAGGTAGAGAAACTGGAACAAATGTAAAATGCAGCAGTCTCTCTGGAAAACGTACAGGTGGTTCCCAAAGGGTTAATAGTTATACGATTCAGCAATTCCACTCCGAAGTACATACCCCAGGGAAATAAAAACTTGTACACAAATGTTGACAGCAGCAGTATTTAAAACAGTCAAAACATAGAGGGAAAAAATGACTATCAACTGATAAATGGCTAAGTAAAATATGGCATATTTCACAGAAATGAATGAAGAACTAACACATGCTACAACAGAGGTGAACCTTGAAAGTATACTAAGTGAAAGAAGCCAGTCATAAGAGGCCACATAGTACATGGTTCACTTTACCTGAAATGTCCACAATAGGCAAATTCATAGACACAGCCGGTAGATTAACCCTTGCTGGGGCTGAGGATGTAGCTCAGCGGCGGAGCACTTGCCTACCATGAGCATGGCCCTGGGTTCCGCCCCCAGCACCACCAAAAAACAAAGCAAAAACTGCCAGAGCTCTGAGTGAGTTTGGAGGGAAATGGGGAGTGATTGCTAATGGGAATGGAGGTGATAACAACTCTATAAATGTACTAAAAACCACTGAATTGTACACTTTAAATGGGCTGTGTGGTATGTGCACTATTCCTCAATAAAACTATTCTTTAATTTTTTATAAAGAATTAACTAAAATATAATATAGTATACTCCCTGTAGGATGAATGAAGTATTTTTTAAATCCTCAAATAAAGCCAGGCATGGTGGCACATGCTTTGTAATCCCAGTACTTGGGAGGCTGAGACAGGAGGATCACAGGTTCACAGCCAGCCTCATCTACTTAGTGAGGCCCTCTACAACTTAGTGAGACCCTGTTTCAAAATAAAGAATAAAAAATAGGGCTGGGGGTGTAGCTCAGAGGTAGATGTTCCTGGGTTCCATCCCCAGTACCTCAAAAAAAGAAAATCCTCAAATAATAATTTTTAAATTACCTGACTGAACATTTTTGCTCAGTGGAGAAGTAAAAGCTTGGGCATTTCTCCAACTCCACTTTAAGAATAAAAGTAAAACCAGTTTTTTGAATACCTGCTAATTTAAACAGGAATAAAGTGCCCCCAAAGGCAAATTCCCAGCACTTTAGGAGCTGAAATTGCTTCATGTGTTTAAGTTATTAGTCTGCTATAAAATGCTTTGTAAAGTTTACATAAACCATTTTATGGATCATTCAATGTTTAGTTTTCTTAAGCGAATGCACATTTTTAAATGGCTCAGTGTTAGCACCATTTCTCTAACAATTTTCTTGTCTAGCACTAAAGCAGTCCTTTGAATAATACTTTCTAATAATCCACAGCCAGCTGGAGCTGAGGACAGAGAGAGTTGACAGCTTAACTATCATCTTAGTGGCACACTCCTCCACTTTTCACCTCAGTAGTTAAGAAAAATCTGCATTTACATACGTAAATTGTGGACATGAAAACAAAAATGTGCAACCAAACCAGATGTGCAACCAAACTGACAATCTCAGTTTCCTTTCTTATGCAAAAATGGGTTAAATCTGTTATCTCCAAACCCACTTCCTAAATACACCATGTACAATTTTTCCTCCTCCTCCTCCTCCTCCTCCTCCTTTTCCTTCTCCTCCTCCTCCTTCCCCAGGACCAGGGACAACATCAACATGAAAACAATGCTAGAAAATGCAATTATCCAACATGTTGAATTTCATACATTCAGATTTACTAAAATAAGCTTTAAATTTTTAAAGAAAAAAACAACACATGCTCTTGATCAATTCAAACAGCATAGCAAGATGTCAAATGAAAAATAAATTGCCCCCGACATTACCCCTATCCTTCAACCTCCTATTCTTACTCTACCATAGGAACCACCATGTGCTTTAACAACTCTCCGAAACCTTCATGCATATGTAAGTATCTACATTCATAAATACACCAATGCCTTTCCTTTTAAAAACCATATACATGGGTTCATCACACACATACTGTTCTCTAACTTCGCTTTTTAAACACCTTCTACTTAATACCATATCTTACCCATCTCTTCCTCTCTGTACACACAAATTTACCTGTTACCTCATTCTTTTTTCATTGTGGTAAAAGACATAAGACATACCATCTTAACCATATTTGAGTTTACAGTTCAGTAGTGGTAAATATATTCATATGTGTGCAACACGATCTTTAAAACTCTTGTGTAAGACTGAAACTCTTAAGTCAGGTGTGGTGGCACATGCCTGTAATCACAGTACTTGGGAGTGTAAGACAGGAGGATAGGAGGTTTGAGGACAGCCTCAGTAACTTAGCGAGACTCTGTTTCAAAAAAAAAAAGAAATAGAGCTGAGTGTGTAGCTGAGAGGTAGAATGCCCCTGGGTTCAATCCCCAGCACCACACACACATAAAAATAAATAAATAAACAAACAAATCTGCCCTCTGGGACAGCTGGTTTTCCAAATGCAAAATCCTATGGAGGTGATACTAGTAGATATCCATTTTACAGATATGGAAACAAAAGAACAGAAAGGTTAAGTAACTGATCCAGGGCACGCTGCTGGTAAATGGCAGAGAACATCTCTGAATTTGGGCTGCCTATCCCCAGAACTCATTTTGTTTTTTGGGTTTTTTTGTTTGCAGTACTGGGGAATGAACCCAGTGCCTCACCTCACATATGCTAGGCAAGCACTCTACCACTGAGTTACATTCCTGCCCCTTTTTTATTTTATTTTGAGACAGGGTCTCTATAAATTATCTGAACTGGCCTAAAATTTGCAATCCTCCTACCTCAGCCTCCCAAGTTGCTGGGATTACAGGTGTGCACCCACTGCACCTGGCTCAGAACGGGCTCTTAACTACTCAGCTACATCACCGCTGGACTACCTGACCAAAAAGTCTACAAAATGCACACCATAGCCCAGCCTGTTGGCACACACCTATAATCCCAGTACTTGGGAGGCTAAGACAAGAGGATCATTGTAGGTTTCAGGCCAGCCTCAGCAACTTAGAGAGACTCTCAACAACCTAACAAGACCCTGTTTCAAAATAAAAATCAAAAAGGACTGGGGTGTAGCTCAGAGGTGAATGTCCCTGAGTTCAATCCCCAGTACCTACCTACCTAAATAAATAAATAAATAAACACACCAAAAATGTTTAAATGAATTCTCTTAGTATAAACCATGCTCTTCTTTTTCAAAATCAAGCATATAGCTTTATCAAGCTTAGTTCAGGCACTAAATCTTTATATGATACTTCTGGGCAATGTTTAAACTACCTCTAAAGTACAACTTAATGTCTTTATGTCGAGTTTCGTAGGTATGATCCACATGTCAAGGTGGAGCTATGGTCAGAATCATCTACCTTACTTATTTTTGTCCTATTTAATCTCTATAGCTCTGCACTACTAGAAGCAGGGGTAGTCTGTCCTGCAGGAGTTCTAAGCCATACGAGGAAGTCACCAAGCCCAAACCAATCTGTGGGTCTTATCTGGGCAATACCATTGCCTTCCCAAGAGGCCTGGTGAGTCCCTGGTTGTAAAAGTGGGGGCAATGTTTCAACAAAGACTGGTGAGTGCTTCTGGCATCTGGAGGCTAGCAAAGATAGCAAACATTAGCTGTGCATAAGAAAGAACTGCCCCAGCCAAACACCAGCAGCACTGCTGGGGAGGCTCTAGTTGGAGTTCCTCCCCTCCAGTGCCCCAGCCCACTTAAATTCAAAGCTTTTTCATTACTCTTTTCTACCAATAACCTCATAGAACAGATACATTTTTCATCAGGAGCCCTAGACTCTCTTTACAGTAGCTAGTTTTTCATTACTTCCAAAGCCTTACAAAAGTCAGACCTGGGGAATGGAATGACATTGCAAGTGGAAGGGGAGGGGTTCTTTCTAACACTCTGGGAATGCCCTCCAACTGTGCATAATGTGGGGCAAATGGAATGGGCACCACGGTTCTTTTTAAAGAACTGAGCCCTGCTTTCTTTCTGCCACCCCACTGCAGGGGGAAAAAAGTCAGAGACAGTTCTACTGGACTTCTAGCTTCCAAGAAACTAGCACTTCCAGGCAGCCCTCGTCCCTCCCCTCCCCCCATCATAAGGAAATAATTTACTGCTTCATGCTTTTCAAAGCCTCCAGCCAGAAGCCACGGCAGGGCCAAAGGATTTGCATAAAGCTCCTCATTGGTTAACCAGCTGGGTCTAAATGGCCTAATACCCCTTACTCAGCAACCTGCAAGGTTCACAAACTGGTAAGAAAGTGTGTTCTTAGAAACTGCTTTCTGTTAAATCTTATGATCCGCATTCAGAGTAAAATTTTCTGGAAAAACTGAGCAATTGCTTGGGAGTTTAAGAGAAGGGAAAAGACAAAAAGTATAAACAGATTTTATTACAGCAAAATACAGTATTTAAAAAATCTGAAATTTAGACCACAAGATTGTGTTTAAAATCCATAGCCTTGAGCCTTGTCAGATTTCTCAGCAAAGTCGGCACAGATCTTCCAAAAAAGCCCAACATCCACCCACTCTCAACATTTACTAAGGGTCAACTGTGTACTGGGCACCAGGGCATTGTAAAGGCCAGGAAAGCAGGGTGCCGTCCTTATGGTGCACTGGTAAGCTGTGTGACCTTGAAAGAGGTCTGTTTCCACCTCAATAACTTGAAAGGAATGAATGAACATGCTGCTCCCTAAGGATCCTCCTGGCTCCAGAAGACAGTGACTCCCAGATTCCCAATATGCCTTGGACAGACAGTCCATGGCCATGAAGAGCGGTAACGCAGGACCTGCAGCCCTGGGCAGTGCTCCCGTCAGAGACCTCCTCCGCAGCAGAGAGACTCTGGCTGCCTGCCATCCAAAGACTTCCCAAGATGCTTCTAATTTCAAACTGCCTGCCCGCTATCCTTAAACTCAATTTGAGTGCTAAAAGTTCTAATATTCTGGCTTCCGAGTGAAATTTCCCATACCCAGGGACACAATTCCCCTTTGTCCACAGGTCCCAATTTTCGATTCATGGTTCGGGTGGATGCTGGGATTCTCAAACCTAGGAGGAATATCAACTTAATTGTAGTTTTCTAGGACCTAGGAGCCAGAGACCATGCCCGCCTTTGATGCTGAGGCAGGGTGGAAGACCTGGGAACAGGAGGGATTAAAAAAGGCCATTGGCATCACCTTCTGTGAGGTGGGGGAAGTGAGCGGGGAGGTGAGAGACCAGTGGGCACCAGGAGATCAGGGCCCACCAGCCCACAAGATAATTCAAATTAAGAATTGAAATTGGGGCTGGGCATGGTGGTGCACGCTTGTAATCCCAGTACTTGGGAGGCAAAGACAGGAGCGGCCAGCCTCAGCTACTTAGTGATGTCCTCCACAACTTAGTGAAACCCTGTTTCAAAATAAAGAATAAAAAATAGGGCTGGGGGTGGAGCTCGGAGGTAGAATGCCCCTGGGTTCAATCCCCAGTACTGAAAAAAAAAATTGAAATTGGTCAAAAGACATTGTTTCTCCAAAACCCAATTCTGATCAATTATAAAAGAGTAGATGGGGAACCTCACCTCCCAAGAGCTTCGGGTTCCTTTCAGGGACCCACCCCCCACATGGGTTTTTTTTTTTTTTGTCTTTTATCTTTCCCTAACTTAAAATAAACCTTCATATTTCTATACCCTTCGTTAGTCCTTGGACTTTATTCGTCAAAATGCACTGGACAAGAACATTATAAGAGGAGACACCCCCATTTCAATGCCAACCCTTTTGACTCTATCATCCAAAAACCACCATGTCCCTCTCCAGGACATGAGCAAGTCATTTAAGCCCTGGGAAGCTGGCAGGAAGAATAATTAAGCCAGAGCTCCCCAAGAATGAAGTAGAGCTGCCTCCAAAGATAGAAGTTCTCATCTCTGGAGTTGTTTGCTTATGACTGTACAAGAAAGTAGAGCACAATTAGGTCAGAAGAGCAGAAGATCTTTCCAGCACCAATTTTCTGGGATTAGGTCCAAAGAGAGCCTGCTGGGCCAGCTCCAAACCTCACACAGTCAACAGGAGTGTGACTTGGTCAGCCTTCCTGAAGAGAATCTGCAAGTCCAAGGCTTCTGGGCAATTATTCATCTTACACTTGCTTTGAAAATACACATTTGTTCCACCAGGATTGACACGTTAGGGAACAAGCGTAACAGGAAGTCCAGTCTGTCTGTGAGAAACACTAGGTGAAGGTGGAAAACTCTACCCAGCTGAGCCTGGCTGTGTAGTAACCCACAAAATGCATACGCCAAAAGAGTGTATACCCAGTCACCCCAAAATACATCTGGTGGTGCATCCTTCCACCCACTTCAGATACCCTCCTCCCACCGCTGCATGAGGGCTTCTAAGCTGTAACTTCCCACACCCACTTCCATAAACATGGTTCAAGTCTGTCAGAGCAAAGTGCCAAATTTATCACAGCACTGATGTGTTTAACCATTTAACACTTATAAAATTGTAATGCCATTTTTATCAGGTTCCTTTTGTTCTTAAATGTGTTACTGACAAAGTATTTGAATACTGTGTCCCTAATTGAATTTTTCCCATAAGACCTGTGGTTTTTATTGTGAAATTCTGCATAGTGTAGTAATTTTTAGAATGCATATGATATGTTGTGTTACAGCAGGACTATTTCCAGGGATCTAACCTAGAGTGAGAGGAACTATTTACAATAGTTGTGAGGTTTTTTGTTTTTTGTGTGTGTGGTACTAGAGATAGAACCCAGGGACATTCTACCTCCGAGCTACACCCCAGTCCTATTTTATTTTTACTTTGAAACAGGGTCTCACTAGGTTGATGAGAGTTTCAATACTTGCTGAGGCTGTCCTTGAACCTGCGATCCTCCTGTCTCAGCCTCCCAAATACTGGGATTACAGGTGTGCACCACCACACCCAACTGTGATTTTGTTTTTTTTTTTTAATGCATCAAATGTCCAAAAGGAAAATTGGGAAATAAGTGTTTACATGATTAATTAAATATGATATAGGCATTAAAATTTTGGCTTTTTAAGAATGCTTATGGTAGCCAGGCGTGGTGGTGCATGCCTATAATCCCAGTACTTGGGAGGCTAAGACAGGAGGATAGCAGGTTCAAGGACAGCCTAGGCAACTCATTGAGATCCTATTTCAAAATAAAAAACAAAAAAGGGCTGGGGTGTAACTCAGAGGCAGACTGCCTCTGGGCTCAATCCCCAGTACAAAGAAGAAAAGAAGAAAAGAAAAGAGAAGAGAAGAGAAGAGAAGAGAAGAGAAGAGAAAAGAAAAGGAAAGGAAAGGAAAGGAAAGGAAAGGAAAAGAAAGAATTCTTATGGTATGTGAAAATGTTCAGTGTTGTGTGAAATTAAGTTAGAATATAAAGCAGAACATAGAGCATGGTCCAATTTATTTTAACAGCAGAATAAAATACAACAAAGTACTAACAGGGTTTGTTCTCTTTGGGATTACAAGGGTTATTTTCTTCTTTATACTTTTGTTTTCCAATTTTTATAATAATTATGTATCATTTTATAGAGCATAAAATATTGTTTTAAAATTAGTTTTTGCCGAGCATGGTGGCACACTCTTGTAATCCCAGTACTTGGGTGACTGAGACTGAAGGATCACAGGTTTGCGGCCAGCCTCAGCTACTTAGTGACACCCTGTTTCAAAATAAAGAATAAAAAAATAGGGCTGGGGGTGTAGCTCAGAGGTAGAATGCCCCTGGATTCCATCCCCAGTACTGAAAGAAAAAGAAGAAAGAAAATTGGACTGGGGGTGTAGCTCAATGGTAGAATGCCTCTGGGTTCAATACCCAGTACCACAAAAAAAAAAAAAAAATTCGTTTTCATGGACTAGGGATGTAGTTCAGTGGTAGAGCACTTACCTAGCGTACATGAGGCCCTGAGTTCAATCCCTAGTACCAAAAATATTTTTTTAAATTAGTTTTTCTCCAGGCATGGAGGCGCACGCTTGTAATCCTAGTACTTGGGAGGCTGAGACAGGAGGATCATAGGTTGCCAGCAAGCCTCAGGAACTTAGTAAGGCCCTCTGCAACTTAGTGAGACTCTGGTTTTTTTATTTGTTTTTGGGTTTGTTTTTTGTTTGGTACAGGGGATTGAACCCAGAGGCATTCTACTTCCGAGCTATACTCCCAGCCCTATTTTTATTTTTATTTTGAAACAGGGTCTCACTAGGTTGATGAGACTCTCACTACTTGCTGAGGCTTGTCCTCGAACCTGCAATCCTCCTGTCTCAGCCTCCCAAGTACTGGGATTACAGGCATACACCACCACACCTAGCTGAGACCCTGTTTAAAAATGAAAATAAGAAGGGCTGGGGTGTAGTTCAGAGGTAAAATGCCCCTGGGTTCAATCCCCAGTACCACAAAAATAATAAATAAATAAATAAATAAATAGTTTTCGTGTAATGCTACTTGATCATTTGAAGAGCCAATTGGTTGGGGTTGGGATACAACTCATTGATGGAGTACTTGCCTAGCATGGATGGAGAGGGGTGGAGGAGGAGGAGGAAGAAGAGGAGGAGTAAATAAGTATCTAGTAAATTAATCTGCCTGCCTATAAGTGTTTCCATCACTTATGATGAAATTCTAACTCATCTCTTCTTCAAGGTGCTATATACTGTGAGCCTTAGAAAAATATCTTTTTTTTTTTTTAATGTGATACTGGGGATTGAACCCAGGGGTATTCTACTTCTGAACTACAGAAAAACATTTTAAATAAAAGTCAGGCATGGTAGGGCATATCTATAATCTCAGTACTTGGGATGCTGAGACAGGAGGATCGCAGGTTGTGGACCAGCCCCAGCAACTTTCTTAGGCCCTCAGCAACTTAGCAAGACCCTGTTTCCAAATAAAAAATAAAAATAGGGCTGGGGGGCCGGGCATGGTGGCGCACGCTTGTAATCCCAGTACTTTGGGAGGCGGAGACCGGAGGATCCAGGTTCACGGCCAACCTCAGCGCGCATGCGCGTGCGCGTGCAATCTCTCTCTCTCTCTCTCTCTCTCTCTCCTCTCTCTCTACCTAGTGAGGCCCTCCACAACTTCGTGAGACCCAGTTTCAAACATAAAGCATAAAAAAAATAGGGCCGGGGGTGTAGCGCGGAGGTAGAACGCGCCTGCGTTCAATCCCCGGTACCGCAAAAAAAAAAAAAAAAAAAAA